>JADBJO010010860.1:0-74264 GCA_016801955.1 Conus betulinus
GGGCTGGAGTTTTGTTCAGCACAAATACACTCTTTTAGTCCCCAAATCGTCATGTGGGTAACCCGAAATCTGGACAGTCCAAAAAGGAAAATTTCAGACCTGGTGGTTTTTGTTTATTTGTTTGTCTTTTTTAATTACTTGCTCTGTATCAAGTCCCTTGTATTCCTGTTAAATTGAAGCAACTTCCTTGTGCCCAGTTAACCAGTTTCTCATACATCCAGTTCTCTTTTCACATCATGTGCATGTCCCTCCACGCCACCTCCCTCCCCACTGCCACCAAATTGACCACTTCATGTTGGAACATGGATTGGCCAACTTTCAAAAGTAGGCCTACTGTAACTTCATCAGATTCATACATGTTATCTCCACTGTACTTTTTCCTTTCCTGTGGTGTGGTGCATGTATGAAGTAGGTGTCGGTGAGACAGGGGTACAGACCAAGAGAGAAACAGGGTGACAGACAAAGTAGAGAACGCTGTGAAGGTGTGATGTATTTATGTACATATTTTTGTTCATGTTGTCTGTGAAGCTGTACATAGCCTGTATGTCATGCTAGACTGAAAAGCACCAGGAGCAGTACAGTACTGAATGCGCTTTTTTCTGACTGCAATGAACGTTTTAGGGTCTCAACACTGTGTATGAAAGAGGTTTTGTACATCTAGCAGAAGTTGGTTTCAGAGAGATAAGAGTTGGTGGTAACGTTGGGTAAAAAAATGAAAATGGCATTTATACATTGACAGTGATGTACAGAAAGGAAATGTTTATACAGTAACAAGTGCAGACAAAATGAAAACACAGTTTACACATTGATACCTTTCCAGTGACAAAGCAAAAAATATTTTTTTACAAGCTTGCTATGGGTTTTTTGTGAAGTGAACATTCACAAATTTACGGTCATGGACATTAATGTGGTAAAACTTCGGGTGGAGGTGTGGATCATTGTGTTGATGCAAAGAAACTGATTATAGTCTCTGGGAAAAAAAAGCTGCACTTTTAACTGATGTCGAAATTGCATTTGAAACAGATTCCAACACCCTGATACATTTTGATGACAACACAAGATTAAGACAGTAAGACAGTGTGTAAAATGGCCGTAATGTTGTCATGGGCCAAACAGTATGGTCAGTGCAGTAGGCAGTGAATCATTTGAAGTAAAACAAATGTACTCCAAACTCTATGCAGGTAGCTGGAAAAAAAAAAATTACATTCACTCTCACAGGATTCAGAAATCTGTTGCAGTATGCTTGTCAACTGGCACAGTTGATGCCATGAGGTTATTTTCAGACACCGTTCCTGCAGCATTTGTAGACTGGACAGCATTCACTCACTGGAGCCCGGAGAGTGTTGGTAATAGTGTGTTACACATACCCAAGCTGTGAGTTCAGTTCACAACCGCAGCCATGCTAGGCTTTTTTTTTTTTCTAATGAAATTTTTTATCGCTTTTAATCCTAGTTTCATTTTTGATATAATAGGATTCATGGAAAAATTTACTTCTACATCTTAATCTACGATTAATCATGCATTTTATCCATCAAAAAATCTACTTCTCATCTTAATTGGAGATTTATGATTTATTCCCACAGTGATGGCATCAGTCTAACACCATGACATACATACAAGTGGGAAAGTCAGAGAACATGGCACCAACCCTAGTCAGAGCCACTCTAAAACTCTGTGCACAGCAGGAAGGGAGGTAATCACACACTTCCCCATCACATTCCCCTCATTCTAAGCAAACCAGGTTCTGTCATTCCAGCTGGTGTGCTGGCCATAAATCGGTGCCCCCCTTTCAGAGGAGGGTAACACCAGTAGAGACAGGGGGTGGAGTTTGCTCGAGAGACTGTCATGCCCAGGTACAGCTTTGGCATCAAAACATGGATGAGGTGGGGCAAAGTCAATTGAAAGGCTGCACGTTACTGTGGTGGCACACACAGTGGGGCATGTCGACAGAAGCAGAAACAGAGAGTTACTGTGGTGGCACACACAGTGGGGCATGTTGACAGATGCAGAAACAGAGAGTTACTGTGGTGGCACACACAGTGGGGCATGTCGACAGAAGCAGAAACAGAGAGTTACTGTGGTGGCACACACAGTGGGGCATGTCGACAGAAGCAGAAACAGAGAGTTACTGTGGTGGCACACACAGTGGGGCATGTTGACAGATGCAGAAACAGAGAGTTACTGTGGTGGCACACACAGTGGGGCATGTTGACAGATGCAGAAACAGACTTATCATGTAAGCAAGTGCACGCCAATGTCATGCACATGTCGATAGAAAACAACCCAATAACAGAATGTAACAAAAGTGTTACACCAAGAGACAAGAATCCTCTAACTGAATGTAGCAAAAGTGTTACAGCAGAGAGACAAGAATCCTTTAACTGCCACCATTGTTTAGTCCTATCATGTAACGGACCTCAGGTTACAACTCGCAAGCAAGAAAGAGTGCATATATACACATGCCGTTTACTCGTAATTTCCTGCTTACTTGTGCTTGTTTGAAGAACATACATTTTCAATAGGTACAGCTCCTGTTTCAAGACCTGAGCCTGACTCCAGATTTGATGGACGACATGAGAAGCGCCAGTCTTCACCGACAACTCTGAGTGCCTTAAAGAGAGCAGGCAGCACAC
Source organism: Conus betulinus (assembly GCA_016801955.1). Classification (NCBI taxonomy): domain Eukaryota; kingdom Metazoa; phylum Mollusca; class Gastropoda; order Neogastropoda; family Conidae; genus Conus; species Conus betulinus. The sequence continues at coordinate 2,634 of JADBJO010010860.1, forward strand.
AAATCCTTACTGAGAACTCTGGCATCTGGGGAGAAAAAAAAAAAAACCCTAAAAGAAAAAAAAAAATTGTCAGACCCTCTAAGACCAAGTCCTTGGCAATTGCTGCTGTAGCAGAGTGGAATTCGTTTAGTGACACCAGCCTCTGATTTTAATGTTGAATTGTTTGCCTTTTTGGTTTTTGTTTTTTAAGAGATGTTTTGGTGTAACACAAATGTTTTTAGGATGTTTATGACCAAAGTCAGCTCTGAAACAGTGGACTGGAACATATACATGGTCAATTGTAGATAGATGGTCATTGGGAGATGGCTATTGCCTTGACCGCTCATCCTGTTTTGTTGGTGGTTGCAAAACAAGGTGTCAGTGTCATTTTAGTCGTGCGAAAACATTGTTTTAAGTTTGTTTGAATATTCACAATTGTATTAGGAAGCATGGTTCCTCAATTTTTTTTTCTCCATATTTGTCATCATTGAACAAGAAAAAAGACAAAAAATATGGTATCGTCCATCCATTCAATCCACTCATGATTAAGACAGTAGCTGCTTCACTCTTTCAAACCATTCTTTTGTTCAGCCCACTACCACAGTACTTGTCAACATTATATGCTGCACGTGATCTCATTTATGTTTTCTTTTTTTTTTTTAAGTAAGTTTTCAGTTATCATAGATATGTGTATAAAATCATGCATATTCTTTACCATTTGTAGCTCATTTTAGGAGGATTTTGTTGTATTGTACCATCTGTCTTATACCCAGTCTTGTCCAATTACACTTTGGTCTGCACACCAGTGTATTTCTTAACAGGTGTGGCAGTGAAGCCACTAACAGTGGTTACATGCAACTCACGCTGTACACTTTTGCATTGTGTGTGGACATTGAAAGGATGAAAAGATGTAATAACCTTTGTCACCATTGATATGTTGCCTTGCTTCGACACTAGTCTTCGTCAGTGTAGCCATCTAGCGTAGCTTCATGTAGCAGCAACACATGCAGACCACCACTTTCTGTTCTGTAGTCTGTTCCTGTGGACAGTGGGATCGATGTGTAGCACTCTGTGTCTCACATGCCTCTCATGGTGTGCACTGTACATGTCGGTGGAATTGTGTCATAACATGTGCAGCACAAATTATCGTTTGCAGTTCTTTCGTGGGATGTGTCTGTGAGTGTGAGTGTGTGGCTAGTTTGTCAATGGCCTGGTTTCACCATGGTGTGAATACTGTGACACTGAAGTCAATACACTGGAAATGATCTTGATCATGAGGGAGATCAGCTACTAGACTGAACAAAATGTTAATGTTACATCTAAGAGAACAAGTACTTCACCTTTCAAGGTACTTTTTTGAACCGTTGCTACTTCCAAGTGCATGTCAGCGTTATGTTCAGTCAATAGCCATGTGTAAAGTGTAGCCTTGTATGCATGTCATTGTATGTTTGTTTTGTTCACCTTTTCCCATTACATTCTTTTTTCAAATAAAAATCAAACAGTAAGATATTGGAAGGAAAATATGGTCGTTGGAAATAGAATCAAACTGGAAATATGCTCCCTGTGTTTTATATATATATATATATAGATAGATAGATATAGATACTATTCCTGTTCATTTTCAGTTCATATTCTCTGTAAGTACTTAATAATTCTTTTTAATTGTTAGCATCAACAGTGTGGATTAAAGACATACTGCACACGAAATCAGTGTGTTTATACGACTTTTGTTTTATGTCAATCAAATGTTTTTGATATAGGATAAAACACTTTCTCTACTGGTGTTTATAAATCAAACGTCACAACAGCGATCACATTTCTATGTGACCAGCCTTGATAAGACACTGTTTTCCAAAGTTTCAGTTCATGTCCTGCCTTACCAGTTTTGTTTTTAAATAGTTTCAAGTTTCAGTTGTGCTTTCTTACACAGTTTCCTCATAAATCACACTAAAATAGAGTTGGTCAGGTTTGCAAGGTATAATTATGGGGTATTTTGATGCCTCGTAGAATAGAACAAAAGGATGTTTCCCAAGGAAAAGGAACAGCATCAGGGAGGGTGTGGCTTTCAGAGCATTAGAGGAGCAAAACTGCAACATTGATTATCAGTTTCATCGCTGCACATTAGGCATACTTTTCAGAATAAGCGGACTGTAATGAGCATGTGTCTGTTCTACTTACGCTCTTTGGTAATCAGGTTTCTGTCAGTTCTGTTTTGACTATATTAAAGAATGTATTTTGTAAATGTTGTTCCAAGTAGCTCAACTAGAGAGAAAAAAAAGGCAGTTTTTACTGAATATGTCAACAAATTAAATTCTCTGTGAAGCTACGCTCTAAGTGTATGCTGTGTTACTGGGAGAAAGACTTTCCAAATCAGTCTTTGTGTCGTCAGATTTTTCATCGTTACTTTTTTCCCTCACACACTGCTAAAGACACATCCTCTCTCTCTCTCTCTCTCTCTCACACACACACACACACACACACACACACACACACACACACACACACACACACATGTTCAGCATTAAAGTAGAAAATGACTACAGCAACTGTTTCAGATGTGCTATATATGTTTATGTGCATGCATGTGTGTGCGGGCGCATGCACACACACACATACACACACACACTCAGAGGCATTTTAAAATATGTTCACAGTGCAGGCTATTACGAAGACCATACACAAAATGTCACGTGAGATCAACACCATTCATGCAAGCTTGCTCTCTCTCTCTCTCTCTCTCTCTCTCTCTCTCTCTCTCTCTCACACACACACACACACACACACACACACACACACACACACACAGCACATGCAATGCAATCAAACATGCACATGCATGCAGAAAAAGTTTGTTTCACTCTGTCGGTCAACATGTAAAACTGGCCTCCCACATGAACAGGCAGAAGCATCACAGCAATACATCAATCACACAGGAACAGGCAGAAACATCACAGGCAATACATCAATCAATCACACAGGAACAACACCAGCCGCTGTGGTGAAATGGTGGGTTCGAATCCCATCAGAAGTCATGTGGGTTTTTTTTCTGCCCCGACCGGCTCCTACCCAGAGTTGAGTTTGCTGCGGGCTCAGTTGGGAAGACTGGGACCACACAGTCGAGTTTCATCCACTTAATGGATGCGTTTCTGAGAGTGTTGCTCAAATTTCCTGACCAACACACTGCAGGTGTCTGTATCTCTCGGGCCTGGTTGACGCCGGGATATATTATGAAAGGAAGCGTAGAGTACAGCCCTGTCATGTAGTCTCAGACCGAAATGGAAATCCGTAGCATCATCTTAATCATCCTCATTCTCATCGATCAGCATTAAAAAAAAAAGTCTCAAATTCTGTGGCCCTTCATGCCCTGCTCTCATGGTGACCTCAATTTCGATGTCCTCTCCACGTCTGTGGCCTTGGTTTGGTTCCGTCGGGGTCACCGGTATCGGCGGGTCCATGGGGCTGTCGTTGGACGGACGTGGTGGCCCTCCGGAGGGAGAGCTCACTCACTCACGCCGGCTCCGCAACTGAGCAATTATTGTCGTCAGTAGGGGGCTTAGTAGGTGGTGTCCTGCGTATGTTAGATCAGAACAGGCGCCACTGAACACCACTGAAGTGACTCGGCAGCAGTGCAGTGTCTCCTCCGGTGGGTTGCCTCTTGACAACTTGACATTGACTGCTCCCTGTGGACTGCCGGTGCCGGGGCTGTGGCGGGCCGACCGGGCTGTGGCTATCACAGACAATACATCAATCAATCACACAGGAACAGGCAGAAACATCACAGACATACATCAATCACACAGGAACAGGCAGAAACATCGCAGACAATACATCAATCACACAGGAACAGGCAGAAACATCACAGACATACATAAATCAATCACACAGGAACAGGCAGAAACATCACAGGCAATACATCAATCAATCACACAGGAACAGGCAGAAACATCACAGGCAATACATCAATCACACAGGAACAGGCAGAAACATCACAGGCAATACATCAATCACACAGGAACAGGCAGAAACATCACAGGCAATACATCAATCACATAGGAACAGGCAGAAGCATCACAGACAATACATCAATCACACAGGAGGTATGTATAATACATCAATCACATAGGAGGAATGTACAGATTTTGTTATTTTTTTTAATTCCCAGGGTACACAGAGAAAAACCAGCTGTACAGATCCCATAGGAAAATGAAAAATAGGTTCATGTGAACAAGTTACCCATCACAGTTTCAAGGTCCACAGATCGATGAATGTACACTTTTGAAATACACTGCCAAGTACACATACCCAATGATGACAAGAACATTTCAACAAGGACTGTGTTACCCACATTATGCAGATTGTACCTCTGTTTGACCAGTGACTTCAGTTGATTCCAACCTCAACAAAATGCCCCAACTCCTATGCCTTTACCTCATAACAAGATATTTTCATATTCAAAGCTGCTTTAGAACACACACACACACACACACACACACACACACTGTTGTATGCAATGTGGAACTTCTAAAGACAAAGACACTGCATACTAGAAACATTAAATACAATGAAAACTCGCACACACACACACACACACACACACACACACACACACACACATGTGTGAGTGTAAGAAAGAGTGTTTATGCACAAGAGTGTCCGTGTGAGTGTATCTGCAACTACCAATTCACCAGCTTTAAACATGTTTAAGTTAAATGTTCTTGAACATTCAATTCATGATTTGTCCCGGACAACAGAAGAAAAATGTATTTCTCAGTGCAATGTTATAATAATGCATTGTCATGGATCACCAGTGTCACAACAATATCAACATCTACTGATATGCTCTGAGGAAAAGGCCTCTCTGTCAATAACCTGTAGATCATCTGTATTAAAGTCATTTATTAAAAAAGAAAAAAAAGTGTAACACACATATCATGTGACACTAGCTCCAGTCTCACTAACACACAACCAACTATGACATCACGCCTGCCATCCCTCTGGAGTTAACGAGGCGACAGCCCTGATATGGCCCTTTGCGGTCGGCTGGCCTATAAGCAACGTTATCTTATCTTATCTTATCCCTCTGGAGGGGTTTTTGTTTTTTAAAAAACCTTCCAATTTTAACAATAATTCTCCAAATCCTGAACTGTTTGGAAAAACTAATTCTCCAAATCCTGAACTGTTTGGAAAAATTAAAACTTCAAAAAATTGTTACCAGAAACGCTGGTAAGGATGGAGGGTGCCGGTGGGGGCGTGGGATTGGGGGGTTTTTGTTGTTGTTTTTTTTTTTTTTTTTTTTCAAGCAATGATAACACGTAGCTGAGAATAGCCAAGATGATGTTCAGCAACTGCCAGCAACTATATGTTAAGTGGAAAGATCTAATCAATTTTTTTTCACATGAAGCAGTCAGTAGTAAACAAGTTTTCAGTTAAAACCCAAATGTCCACCAGAGTGCACCCTCATGACTCGTAATTGATTATTTCATAAGGCTGACAGCTATGCTTTGTTACAAGATCATGATTCTCAAAACAACTCAACAAAGCAAACAATGACAGAAATATATCAGTTCATCACCAGAATGTCAATCCTGGAGCTGTTTCAAGAATGACATAGCTACATGACTTCTTCACCAAGACCCTAATCCTCCAACGATTCAAATAACAACATATAAACTTCACCAAAATATAATCCTCCAACGATTCAAATAACAACATATAAACTTCACCAAAATATAATCCTCCAATGATTCAAATAATGGCACATAAACTTCTTCATCAAGACCCAAGACCCTAATCCTCCAATGATTCAAAAAAACGACACACAAACTTCTTCACCCAAAAAATAATCCTCCAGTGATTCAAATAATGACACACAAACCTATTCACCAAAAAATAATCCTCCAATGATTCAAATAATGACACACAAAACCTATTCACCAAGACCCTAATTATCCAGCAACTACACCAAAGACACAAAAACTTCTACACCAAGATCCTAATCCCCCAACAATTCAAATAATGACACACAAACGTCTTCACCAAGACCCTAATCCTCCAACCCATTCCAATAATGGCACACAAACTTCTTCACTAAGATCCTAATCCCCCAACACTTCAAATAATGACACACAAACGTCTTCACCAAGACCCTAATCCTCCAACCATTCCAATAATGGCACACAAACTTCTTCACTAAGATCCTAATCCCCCAACAATTCAAATAATGACACACAAACTTCACCAAGATCTTAATCCCCCAACAAATTCAAATAATGACACACAAACTTCTTCACCAAGATCCTAATCCCCCAACAATTCAAATAATGACACACAAACTTCTTCACCAAGATCCTAATCCCCCAACAATTCAAATAATGACACACAAACTGCTTCACCAAGATCCTAATCCCCCAACAATTCAAATAATGACACAAAACTCTTCACCAAGATACTAATCCCCCAACAATTCAAATAATGACACACAAACTTCTTCACCAAGATACTAATCCCCCAACAATTCAATAATGACACACAAACTTCTTCACCAAGATACTAATCCCCCAACAATTCAAATAATGACACACAAACTTCTCTCACCAAGATCCTAATCCCCCAACAATTCGAATAATGACACACAAACTTCTTCACCAAGATCCTAATCCCCCAACAATTCGAATAATGACACACAAACTTCTTCACCAAGATCCTAATCCCCCAACAATTCAAATAATGACACACAAACTTCTTCACCAAGATCCTAATCCCCCAACAATTCAAATAATGACACACAAACTTCTTCACCAAGATACTAATCCCCCAACAATTCAAATAATGACACACAAACTTCTTCACCAAGATCCTAATCCCCCAACAATTCAAATAATGACACACAAAAACTTCTTCACCAAGATACTAATCCCCCAACAATTCAAATAATGACACACAAACTTCTTCACCAAGATCCTAATCCCCCAACAATCAAATAATGACACACAAACTTCTTCACCAAGATCCTAATCCCCCAACAATTCAAATAATGACACACAAACTTCTTCACCAAGATCCTAATCCCCAAACAATTCAAATAATGACACAAACTTTTTCACCAAGACCCTAATCCCCCAACAATCCAACATACAGCAATTAAAACAATGACACAAAAACTTTTTCACCAAGACCCTATTGCTCAATAAATAAAAACAGTTGCACACAAACTGAATCACAAAGATCCTTATTCTCCAGCAATTCAAATAATGACACACGAACTTCTTCATCATGATCCTATTCCTCCAATCATTTAAATCATGAAAAAAAAAAAAAAACAACAACAAAAAAAACTTTTCTTACCTGTACTAATATCCTCCAGCATTCAAATAATGACACACAAACTTCTTCATCAAGACCCTAATCCTCCAATGGTATAAACAGTGACACAAAAAAATAACTTGTCACCCTGATCTAATCCCCCAACAGTCAAACAGAAACTACTATCACCATCCTCTAACAATTAAAAAAAAAAAAAACACGGAAACATGACTTTGTCACCCAGACTTCAAAAGCACGACTTTGTCACCCAGACTTCATTACTCACCCTGCAAACTATGGCACAGGCACTGGATTTTTGGTCACTATGACCATGACCTTTGCACAATTCAGACAGACAAAGACTGATGAGGCCAGGGTGCTACAAATCATGTGCAAATATGCCACACATAATTCTCCTATTTCACTCGGATTGCGTGTAGCACAACTGGCACAAGGACATGTCTTTTAAGTTGTTGTATATTTTCAAACCATCCCATTCTCAAAAATAAATGAATTGATTTTGAAAAAAAAGAAAAAAAAGAAAGAAAAAAAAATACACGTACACTAATTCAGATTAAAAGCAAGTTAAAGCACGCACATACAAAAGGTAACCCACCGAAATCATGTGTACATGTACACTGCAACAAAACCAAGGTACATACGTAATTCAACAGTGCTTGCTTGGCCTCTGTATGGCACTACAACCAATGCACAATTCGCGTTCAATGCACAATTCGCGTTCAATGCACAATCATTGTAAACCCTCTTGCACAGAGCAGGAGATGATCTGCAAAAAGATGACCTTGTTTCAATAAATATGCTGAACAACTGTGAGACAGGTACACGTATGCGCACAGGAAAGGAAAAAAAAAAAAACACCTCAAACTTTCACAGGCATGTGTTTTGTGTATTACAGAATGGCGAGTCATTATGTTTAACCGGACGATAAGTTTTGTTGTTGTTGTTTTTTGTTTTTGCTTTGTTTTCTAAGCAAGGCTTTTCTTTTCAATGCATAGCGCAGTGTACAACAGTAATGTTTAACTCACTCCATGCCAGGAGTTTTTCCCCTTGCTAATCCCTGAATACCCAGGGTAGGAAAAAAATCCTCACAATTATAGATGAGCAGACAGATACTTGAAATTTGGTGAGTGGATACACTGCATATTAGTCTATATGTGAACAAAAAATAAAGTAACTTACTAACCATCTTGGTGGTGAAAATTGTCTCTCAAAATGTTCCCTATTTTTAGCACTTTTGCATGTATCAGAAGTATATATACTAAGTATTCCTTAGCAGCTCAGAAATGTTCTACATCACATTCCAGCACAGCTGGAGTCACTGAAGACACAGAAGATATCATATGGAATCAAAAGCAGGTGATGGAGAATACGGAAATACAACACAAAAAAAAAAATGTGTCTTTGCTGGATGAAAAACAAAAAAAAAAATTCACTGTGCACAAAACACTGGTGACAAGTGACATTGCATCCTGGGCACAGCTTCACACACAGTGGCAAACCATGGACTGCAAGATGCTTGTTGTAGAGAATAGACCCCTGAATAAGAGCCAAGGTCAGAAGATGAAAAAACAGCTTCCTCACCACTTCATGGTCTTCCTATTCAGTGGCATGTAGGCCATGAGCTGATCACTCATGTCTACTCATGCCATGTAGTCCTGTACTTCTGCTGGTCTTTACACAATAAACATCAGCAAAAATATGCCTGAAAACACAAACATACCCATGCACAGAATTACAAAACATGAACATGTGTAGCTGTTCTCTCTCAAACACACACACACACACACACTCTCTCTCTCTCTCTCTCTCTCTCTCTCTCTCTCTCTCTCTCTCTCTCTCTCTCTCACACACACACACACACATACACAGTAATGCACAAATATCAGTACATATAATCACTTACTCAATTTGTTTATCCCTCCCTTCTCCCCCCTCCTCCCTCTGTGAAACGCATGGACAACTCAAAGAACTGCAAAGGCTGAGTGTTGACTGGCCAGTGTTCAATAAACCTGGTGTGCCTGTGAATGGATGATCAAGAGTAAATAAATTTAGATTGTCAGTCCAATCGTCAGTGAAAACAGCTCCCAAATCGTCGACTTCTTCTCCCATTTCAGCGTCAGTATCCGAATAAAAGCACTTGTTGCTGAGGCCCATGTGTTCACACAGTTTCGTCTGCTACTTCGCCACTATCGGCGCTTATTTCAGCGTCAGAATCCACGTCTGTCTCCCCACTGTAGGGGTCAAAATCCTCATCAGAAGAATCGCTGATGTCTTCTTTGACATACGACCCTTCAGTCTGGATCATTTCCAGCACGTCTTCAACGCTAACTAACAATTCATCAGCCCTACTGTGTCGAATGCTTCGTTGCGACGCCATCTTTTCAATCACGCAGCAGAGCTGACCGACGGTACCCTTTGTTCTCGTCGGCTAGCGAGCGAGCCATGCTGCACACAAGGCGCAAAGTGAATGGAAAGTTGATAGGGGATAACTAAGGAATCATTTCTCTTCTTGAGAGTTCGTAACCGATACGTCACGCGGACAGCGTGAAATTTTCAAAATCCAAATCCGCATATGCGGACACTGGCAGCGAACGCTTCGTCGTACGATGTCCGCATATATGGACATTGGTAGCGAGTGAGTTAAACCCAGTATAGCAAATTCTGCAAAGGCAAATGGGCGAAAACAATCACAAAAATGGTCCTTGCAATCAGAAGAAGACAAGTGCTACAAATGCAATGGTCCACTTCACCATTGCCAACATTACCAGCCTAACGATATTAAATTGGTACCCAGTACCAGTGGCCTTTATTTTTGTTCATTATTATGTCACATGGATCCTGTATAATACGAATCCAATCACAATCTCTACCAATGGGTATCACCTTCAGTGAATAAAAAAACAAAATGAAAGAAACATGCCACAACTATATCCATTTAAAAAAAAAACTCTCTCTCTCTCTCTCTCTCTCTCTCTCTCTCTCTCTCTCTCTATATATATATATATATATATATATATATATATATATGTGAAATCAGATGAAACATCTGCACTAGTATATGTGTGTATTTGAGAGAATATGTCTAGACATCTGTGTACATGCATGTTCACATATTTTATGTCTGTGTATGCCTATCAATCAACCTGTCATCTTTCTAATGCCCATGTGCCCGATTTAAGTGGAAACATTTCTTACACACACACACACACACACACACACACACACAGATTCTCCATTCATTTAACGTACACAGATTAAACAAAATACAATACAATCAAACATCATTTAACCAAGAACAACACCAGTTCATCAAGGAATGAACATCACAACGAACATGTACCACGTACACATCCCCAAATCAGATTCATGTCTCCTCCTGTCACTGTAAAAATGCAACCTCTCCTCAGTGACCGTCAATGTTTACAGATTTGATTTGTACAGCATGACCCATTAAGAATGTCAGTCCCTCTGAAAATTTAGATGCTTTTTTTTTTTTTTTTTTTCTTTTTTTCCCTTTTTTTTTTTTTTTTTTGCCATGTCTTACAAAAATGAATAATATATGTGAAGCGCTTCACCTCACAAACATTTTCTTTTAAGCCATAACATCAGCTAATGCAAGTTGCTATTCTGTCGTATCAAAATAAAGCATGACTTGCAACAGAACAACATGTATACATGCACACACACACACGTGTGATATCCACATACTTACAAACTTACGGCAAAAATAGCAAGAATGGGTCTTGGTTAGTGATCGGGTTTCTTCAAAAAGGGCTTTCAACATGTTGACAGAGCCAGCATGTTGATCAACTCAGTTGGGAAGCTTATTCAAACAGAGGAAGCCTGACAGAAAATACAACGTTCCCCTTTTCTGTCGTGTGTGTGTGTGCATGCACATATGTGTGTGTGTGTGTGTGTGTGTGTGTGTGTGTGTGTGTGTGTGTGTGTGTCATAAGAAGAGAGCCTGACTCGCTGCTTTCCAATGATCAGTGAAATGTTTAATGTTGCCCTCAGAAAGATTTACAGGTGACAGACTACTGGCGCTGAGTGTCACCTCCACGTATTCCTACTAAGAACCAACAGGAACTTGCTGATGTTCATAGCTTTCAAACATACACAGAAAATGAATATTACTCTTGTCATGAAATTATAGTGTTAACCAGCTTAGATGTTAGAGACTGAATTCTTGTGTTATAAGACTGTTGTGCTTGTACACACACACAATCTTCTTTCCACACTAACAGCCTTATGCAGAATACCATTGCACAATCGTCAGCTTGCACACTTTCCAACAGTTAAAGTATCACCAACTACACCCTAGCTCTCCACAGAAAATCTTGGCCCATTGTGCCTACCAGTCAGACAAGAAGAAATAATGAAATCGCATGACTTGACAGAACACAGACAAGTGACTGGGTCACAAAGGCAGAAAACTGGGGGTAGACAGCCTGAACAGCAGAAGACTTACACAGAGATAGGTCCTGACAGCTGCTCTGCAAAAAATGGCCACAGTGCCTGGCATTCTCTGTCATTGCAGAATGAGGCTAACAGTGACACTGAGAACCCCACTGTCGTGAGATTGCCTTATCAATCAGACAACTCTCCCACAGTCGGTCTTCTTAGTTACGATTATATCTCCCTTACACAGTTGACGTTTGACATGCGCACAAAACAATAACAGTCAGACGTCCCTGTGCTGTTCATGAAGTGTCTCCTGCTTCAAGGTATGCTCGCCCACTGCCATGAAGCCTACATACCATAAGACCCATAGACTGAGATTCCCAGACAGGCCTGTTGTCTCTGTCTGTACCTACTGTTATCAAATACCGTGGCATCATTCAGACTCACAGCTCCAACACCTGCCATGAGGGTCTGGTGATGTGACCAATGTTTCTGAAGCAGTAACATTAAAACATATTGTTGGTTTTCAGTTCAGTTTCCTGTCTCATCGAATCATCCCATATTTTGTTTTTATTAGTCTGCACCACAAGTGCTGGAAGCCAATACACATTTTCACCTGCCAGTTATCACTAGAACCTCAAGTCAAGCCATTTACACACTTGCATCTTAAAACTACTAAATTCAGAACAGAATGTACAAGTTTGCTCTAAGCATTACTCCTTCATTAAGACTGTTCTTCACTGGGAAAACTTTCACTATGGTAAATCATTCACACTTACATAAGCTAATAACCTTTCTTAATCAAGTTCTATGCATAACTTTCATGTTCTAGAACTAAGATTGATTGACTTGGAAGCCAACAAATCCTGGTTTGTCCTGGAAAAGCCTTTGCTCAGGTAAGGGAGACAACCCTGCAGAGCTCTCCTGTGGCAGAAAACAATGTCAGTAGGGGGTGATTTCCTCTTGATATTGAAAAATTCACAGTACTTTGGAAATAAATCTGTTAATCTTGTGGACTAACAGACTTGCTAATATCATTAGAAAAGTAGTTAAAGACTCAGAATCAAAAACTTACTTGGAGAATATTTTGACAGGGTCGCCCTGTCTTCTTCAGGTCACTGTTGCTGTTGTGGCAGCGAGGCCTGGTGGGACGACTGTTGCCACAACAGCAACAGTGAGCTGAAGAAGACAGGGCGACCCTGTCGAAATATTCTCCGAGTAAGTTTTTGATTCCGAGTCTGTAACTACTTTTCTAATGTCGAATCCAGAATTCAGACACCTATATTCTTATTTGCTAATATCAATTCTAGAGCACATTCAACACTTCCGAGTTTAAACGATACTCCAAGCCGGTAATGATCAAGCAATCTTAATTAGTTTATGTCATCAGTATGTCCAGTGTATTATAATAGTGTAGGGAGTATGTGGGGCATCTTTATACAGCACAGATCACAAAAATCTGACCATATTTCTGACAACATGACCACAGTTTGCAATATCTGATAAGGAAGAGTTTGATTGGATGGTAATACTTCTGATTGCTTCTTTGAGTATCCACCAAACATTGAGCATTGAACACACAACTTTTGTTTCTTTTGTTCCTTTTTCTCTTTCCTTTTTTTTCTGGGTATGAGGATGTATTATCTCCCTCCAAGAACTTTATCCCCCCAAAGCTGATTGAAAGAGTTCTGTATTCTAAGAAACATCCCATAATTTGTTGTGAATCGAAGTCATCTGCACTCTATTTGAGAACTGAATCTGGATTTGCCACAAACTCATCCACCTCCATAAGATTTTGTCAAATTACAATCGATGGTTATAGTTGGGGCTTGTTTGTTTTCAAAGATTCTGCCCATGTTCTGCTTTGTCAGTGTCAAAAACTATATGACCACTACATTACCATATGCCATCTTAACCCTGCCCGAAAGAAACTTGGAGGGAAATGACATTGATCTCTCCATGTGACTAGCATCTGACAAAGAAAGCTCTTGTTCTTCTCACATTTGGCATTACTATGACATTCACCAGCATTCTACTTTGCAGTGTATTTCATCAAATAAAGTAAAGATTGCCCCCCCCCCCCCCCCCCCCCCCCCCCCCCCCCCCCCCCCCCCCCCCCCCCCCGATTTCCAAGGTTCTTTGAGCAATCACTGACAAAACCAAAACAGTGTATATATCTCATACAAGCATATTTTCCATATCAGAGGAGTTTTTTTTTTTTATTACATGCCATTTATAAACCATGAAATGAGCATCATCTTTTTATTTGAAATGCAAGGTGAAAAAATGATCTGGTAAATGGTCACACACAATCAGCACTTATTCATGTCACCTAATCTGTGAAGTATATATCCATCTGCACATGTACAAGAATATTCCCAAGACTGGTTGAAATTAGCCTATTAATTCTAACAATCATTTCAGTAAGATCCTGGGGGATAGGGAATGGAAGGAAGGAGCATTTCTGTTTGCAACATCTCTTCATGTGTGCCCTGCATGTGGCACACACACACACACACACACACACACACACACACACACACACACACACACACATACACACACTCACACTGTAATAAAGGTAAACCACATCTCAAGGAGTATTTGTTTGCTTTCAGAATCTCTCTCTCTCTCTCTCTCTCTCTCTCTCTCTCTCTCTCTCTCTCTCTCTCTCTCTCTCTCTCTATAGCTTCAGGTTTGTCTGGGGGGGGGGGGGGGGGGGGTTGTCATGAATAATACAAAGCATTCTTGCATAGCAGGCAAAGTTAATTTTCCTGTGGATCAAACATTCAATATAAAAAGTATACATAAGTTTGCAACTGACTTCAACACTAATTCTGTTTCTCTTCACCGGATCACACAACCTGAACACACCCAAAAACATCAAAAACCCACAGAACTCCAGTTCAAAATCAACAGACATCTGCAACCTTTCCTCCACCATCTTTCCATGACTAGAACTCTGAACTTCACCAGTGATGGGACTTGCTTGTATGTAGGCATTTCTAACATCACCATGAAGCGTTCTCATTCCGCTTTTGCGAACGATGTCTAGATATGTCTACACTGTGCAAGTTTGCTAATGTTTTGTTTGTTTTGTACATCATCCATCCTACCAACAATCTATGACCAACTCTCCTACAACTTGTGGGCAGGAATTCAACGTGTGCAATGCGTTTTAACAACACATGCACAAACACACACGACCTTGAGCGTTAAGGCCTGATCCAAAGGATTTTGCCTGTGGAGGAGACGGCTGAGGTCTGCACACATTCTGACTCTGAAAAGAAAGTACTGTCTAATCTGGCTGTCTTAATCAACACATATGCAGACCAATTCTGAGGTCACTCGTGACAGCAGAGCATCATCACTCGATTCAAACACAAACTTCAGCGTAGACATGTAACAGACATCTATAAGTCCAAAACTCATCTGTAACCACTTTCCCTCGATTCATGCCATGTATCTACAGTTACTTTCTCTTCACCCACCTTTTTGATGTGTTTCGAAGTCTTTAGTTGAATTTTAACATGGAAAATGTCAAAAGGTGAACGTAGGCTTCACCCAATGAGGTGAATGTGTCTCTAGTCTGCCAGCTCATCTAATGAACGGTGTCTTTTGCAGCCTAATTTCTTTTGTTTTTTCCACGACTCCATCTTCTTCACTTTTCAAAACAGTGTAAACTAGCATGTTTACAAAAATTACATCCGTTTCCAACATGGTTGCCACTTGGTCACTATGGCAACAAAAAATTTTGATTACATGAAAGAGTAATCTTTCTACTACCATCATTTCATCGTTCCAAATTTTCAACATGAAAGAGTAATCTTTCTGCTACCATCATTTCATCGTTCCAAATTTTCAACAACAAGAAAAAATAAAAAACAGTGATCTGCTTCGTCCCATGGAGCAGTTTTTCTCTACACAGTTTAAAACCAGGCGAGCAGCAGGCTAAGGCAGCAATGTCGTGAATAGGTTAATCAGGTTCACACAGAACTGTCCAATCAGGAGAGCAATGTTGATTCAATGCCTATGCTCAGGTGCATTGTGAAAAAATTCAAATTTCTCCAACCCTGACGATACACTTGATCACTCTGGGAAGGAGCTAGCCAAAGCTGATAAATACCGTGAGTGTTTTTGTCTGACAGGATTCGAACACACAACCTCCCAACCCATGACTCAACTATAGTGCAGTGGTGGTTGCTCTTCAAGCCAGTGTTAACCTCCTTATAATGTGATCTCCAATTTCTGTGCATGCATGTGTACGCACCTGCATGCATGAATGTGTGTGCACATGTGTATGTGTATGTGTGCATGCACACGTATGTGTAAATATCCTGAAGAGCAAGGGTGTAAAAATGTGTCAATCAAACACAAAGACCAATTCCTTGTTTGTAAGCAATCAAAGATACTCCCAAACGCTGTAACTGTTGCAGCAGAAGACTCCATCCTTTCCCTGTTTCAGTTCCTCAAAATTAAAAAGGCATGTTACAGAAATATGTTATAATGAAATAAAAGAACACTAATATCACCATTAAAAAACATTCAAATTGCATGTTATATGTTATAGAGATATGTTACAATAACATAGAAAAACACTAATATCATCATTAAAAAAAAAGCCTAAGATGTTGTTAAGCTTTCACCTTGAGCTAGTCAGCAAACAGTCAACATGCTGCATAGGTTGTGTGGCGAGATCTGTACCCTGCTTCAGATCAAGGAGACAGACAGAGGTCATTTCAAACAACCCCAAACCAAGAAAGCAGACATCACCTTCATTCCTCATTCCTTTACCAGGGTCACCTTCCTCCTGTGTCTCTGCCCTGGGAAGGTGACGACGGCACTTTGGGACATTCCGTGTGCCTCTCACAGAGCGACGCGTTTGAAAGAACGTTGTTCTCAACAGTCTTGTGCATGTCTGTGGTGGAGTTAGCTTGGTACTGTCCTTGTCTTTCACGAAGGCTGCCCAGTAGCTGGGACTGTTTGGCACACAGTTCCTGAATGAGTAGTCCAACAGCTGCTAACCATTCGCTAACCTGCAAAACAGTTGCAATAAGTCTCTCTCATTTCTCTTGTGTGTGTGACAAGAATGTTAAGAGTATGTGAAAAATAAAGTATGAATGGGGAATACAGGGACAAAATAAGAAATATCGACAATAACAGTTTAGGTATGAAGACCATACTTGACTCTGCCTCCTCAGTTTGTCATGAAACAGCAGGTTGAAGAACTGGTCCCTGCTTCTTCCATCACTAGCTTTATATCTCACCTTGAAATCTTCCTCAGGTGTCATGTTTTCCCAGACGGGATTCGCTCAACCTGGATATATCAGCAGAGTGTATACAGTGCAAACGTTTATATGCGGATGGGTCAGTCTACGGGTAGGATTCCTTCTAAGGTTTCAGGGGTCTGCCCAACTGTTCTCCTCAAGTTATCAACAACAACAAAAAAGTCACAACCCATGATCGTCATGGCCCCAAAACAGATCACAGAGGTGCTACCACAGACATTTGAGCAGAGACCTCCACACCCTCCTGTTCTATTATGCACAACCAGTCAAAGGTGTGGTAAGCACTGCAGTCTTTAACCTTGTCAGTTCAAGACTTCTTCTACCTAACCTCCTCTGTGTCCTGTATGACATCCTTGGACTTGGGAGTTATGCTGGACACATGCCAATAACTAAAACAAAAAAACCAGGGCTCAGCCCAGCAGTGGTGACTCTTACCTCCGAGCTGTGGCTGGCCATCAAGGCCAGGTGCCATTCCTGGGCTTCTTCCAGCTTCCTTTCCTTCAGAGCTGCACACAATACACACTCATTTCTGATTCTACTGCTACAAAAACAAACTACAAATTGCAACCTCATACTCGTACTCCTTGAAGAAAGCACAGCGGACATCCGCAGATTCAAATACAACATGACAATGCACATCACGTTCTGAAATAAGGTTCACAAAAATGAGCATTAAAACATGGCCCTCACTGAAAATAATTGGACCGTAAAAACATTTAGGTTACATTCTCTATATCTGGTCAGTCATCAGGTATAGCTGTCATCTTCTTACAAGTTATCATGGAAGAAAGGTGATGAGTACTGAGTTAGGGTAAACTGATCAATTCTCACCTGCGACCAGACTGCCCAACTGGCCCCTGATGGTTGGCGACAGCCTGCCTCCACTCCACCTCTCTGCCATCACCGCTATCTGCTTCTTCACCGCCTCCATGGTCCCCTGCCTCTGTGAACAGACACACCTTGTCCTCATGGCTGACCAGTTTACTGTAACGCACTACACCTTGTCTTCATGGCTGATAACACACTACACCTTGTCCTCATGGCTGACCAGTTTGCCGTAACGCACTACACCTTGTCCTCATGGCTGACCAGTTTACCGTAACGCACTACACCTTGTCCTCATGGCTGACCAGTTTACCGTAACGCACTACACCTCGTCCTCATGGCTGACCAGTTTACCCGTAACGCACTACACCTTGTCCTCATGGCTGACCAGTTTACCCGTAACGCACTACACCTTGTCCTCATGGCTGACCAGTTTACCGTAACGCACTACACCTTGTCCTCATGGCTGACCAGTTTACCGTAACGCACTACACCTTGTCCTCATGGCTGACCAGTTTACCATAACGCACTACACCTTGTCCTCATGGCTGACCAGTTTACCATAACGCACTACACCTTGTCCTCATGGCTGACCAGTTTACCATAATGCACTACACTTTAACTGAATGACTGGTATTTGTATACATGTTGGTATTTGTATACGTGCGTGTATGTATCAGAGAGAGCAAAAAGAGAAAAAAAAGTGTGCATGTGTGTGTGTGTGTGTGTGTGTGTGTGTGTGTGTGTGTGTGTGTGTGTGTGTGTGTATGTGTGTTTTGTGTAGAGATGCATTTATGTGTGGACAGAAGCATATGTGTGTGCATATGTGTGAGTGTATATATTTGTATCCACATGCAGCATGTGTGTGTGTGTGTGTGTGTGTGTGTGTGTGTGTGTGTGTGTGTGTGTGTATGTGTGTGTGTGTGTGTGTGTGTGTGTGTGTGTGTGTGTGTGTGTGTGTGTGTGTGTGTGTGAATGTTTGTGAATGACTTTCCTCTGGCTATTTGTCCTCTTGGCTTAAAATAACAACAGCATTGTCAAAAAAAACCCCAAAAGTTTGAGATACTTCAAACATTACAAACAACACAAACTCTTAAAAGAAGACGGACTGCCACAATGCCTAACCTACACCACAGGACCCTGCGAGAAACCAGAGACAATGAGGGTGTGTAACTTCATTCATTCACTGATGGACTCCATCATCCAACATTACAATAATGATCTCTCAAGCTGATCACTCCAACACAACTGGCGAGACACTGTGGCAAAAGTCTGCAAAGTTCTATCTTGAAAGGAAGGAAGAACAGTATGTAATGAGTTCCATGTGATTTACTGATTAAAAGATACCACTGCTGTCAATCAATTGCCTCTCTATGTAGCAAATAAGAATCATTCAATGTTACCTCAAAAGATCAAATAAGATACAGAACTGAGAGCTAAACTACTTTAATATTCCATCAATAAATTGTACAGAAACATTCTTCAGAGTCAAGGAAGTTTTCATTTCACCTTACACTACAGATATATTTGATGGTGTGCTGAAGTGTATGTTCTATAATGTACAGTTGATAATTGGTACTGACTTTGATGTAATTGCCATTTTCATTTGTTCATCTCACTGATAGGTTGCGGTGATAATGTAAAATGTCTGAAATAGAAATAGAAGTAGAACCTTCATTGCAAGGGGGAAAAAAGGGGAGGGGGAAGTTTTCATTTCAGCAGTCAAATACATATCTTTTTCTAAAACACACTTCCACTGAAGTATGTAAGTTGCTGTGAAATAAGGCACCAGTATATCTATATGGTTGTCAAGACTTGTAAAGACAAAACAGTCTTGTGCCGCTTGCACACAGGCCACTCATTTTATACCCATTCTTATCGTTTAAAAGGTGAAGAAGCTCTGTGGTGCATTCCATGTCATGTTCCACTCACAGTGAAACATGTTCTTTTAGATTGTTGGGACTTTCACAATGTGAGACATAAACACTTTACAGCAGACTCCATGAAAACCCTGTTCAGAGATGTCCCACCTGACGTGATCTTTGAGTTTCTGAAAGAGATTAACATTTTTCATCTAAGATTTTAAGGAGGAAAGATTTTTAACAAAGTTTCTGGTACAATTTGAGAAGATGTATTTTAAAGAGATGTGTGAAAGGGGGTGGGGGTGGGGGTGGAGGGTTTGGGTGGGTTTGGTGGGTTTTTTTTTTTTTTTTTTTTTTTTTTTTTTTTTTTTTTTTGACGACTTGTGAGTTGATTTAACTTGGTGACAGCCCTGATATGGCCCTTTGCAGTCGGCTGGGCTATAGGCAACATTACCTGACCTCACCATCATGACTTGTGTCAGTGACAGGTTTACTCCAAGCAGGATCACAACCCATGCTTGATTTTACCACAAATTGACTTTCACATAGCAGAATAAATTAAAAAAAATGTCACATCTACTGTCATGTGAAGAAAAGTAGTATGTATTTATCTATGTACTTATCTATCAAAAGTATAAGAATTTCAGTTTATTAGCTTTTTTTTTCACAGTGTGTATGGATGTGTGTATAGGTATGTGAGTATGCGTGTGTGTGTGTGTGTGTGTGTGTGTGTGTGTGTGTGTGTGTGTGTGTGTGTGTGAATGTGTGTGCAAGTATGCGAGAGTGTGTGTGTGTGTGTGCATGCATGTGTGTATGTGCATGCAGGTGTGCGTGCGTGTGTGTGTTTGTGTATGCCTGTGTGTTGTGCACCTCTGTGTGTATATATGTGTGTGTGTGTGTGTGTGTGTGTGTGTGTGTGTGTGTGTGTGTGTGTGTGTGTGTGTGTGTGCACCTGTGTGTCCATGTGTATCTGTGTATCTGTGTGTCAGTGCATGTTTCAAGTACCTGTGAAGAATTCTGCACCGATTCTATGGCTGAGTTCAGACCTTGCTGCACAAACTGCAACAAGGCCTCCTCTGACGGCAATGACAACTCCACCAGCAAGCTCTGTGTGTCCTTCACCCTCAGGTTTGTGCCAGCACATCCTACAGGCTGAGCAATGCCAGGAATGGACGAAGCTGTGGGGGAAAGATGGCAGGCTGCCACACGAAGTCCCCACAGGGATCGGTGGTTGGGCTAAGTGTAGGGACGATGATGGGCAGTGGGGTAGGGGTGGTGGTGGTGCTGCTGCTGGGAGGGAGGATGTGCACCAAGGGGAGGCATGGCGGGGGGCCATTGCAGGGGGTTAACAGATCAGCTGTTCCTGAAAAATCATAATTAGTTTTTTATTATCATAAAAGTGGCCCTCTGTGTGTGTGTGTGTGTGTGTGTGTGTGTGTGTGTGTGTGTGTGTGTAGGTGTGTGTGTAGGTGTGTGTGTGGGGGGAGGGGGGGGGAATGTGTGTGTGTGTGTGTGTGTGTGTGTGTGTGTGTGTGTGTGTGTGTGTGTGTGTGTGTGAATGTTCTCTTTCTAGAATTTCTATAAATTGTGCACCTACCTTCAAATAGGATTTCTCGCGGATTATGATTTTTTTTTTAAGCTGTACATGAAAATCGTATTCCTAAACTTTAGGGAATCAAAGAGCTGATTTAGACAACTGTTTTGACAGCGCGGGCAGAACTCTTATGACATCAGAGTGAGTAGAAAAAGTCAGTTCAACTTCTCATTCTCCATATCTATTCAACTCTGTCTATCCATCATCTTCATTTCATTTTTGTCCTGTTTCTAGCTTTCTTCTCCTTTCCTTTTCTATATTCACTTTCTGTAGTGTGGTTAGGGCATTGGTGTTAGGGTTTTCATTCCTCGTTATCAGCTTAATAAGTTTTATTTGCATTTAATATTTACCTTTGTTTCTATCTGAACTATTTGTACCTTCTGGTATAGCTTCTGCACCACTTCTTCTTACTGATCTCTCACAGGGTTTGTGACCACCACTATGCAAAATGCAAACATGTGGATCAGAATACATGACTTTGCTGAGACCTTTGCATGAAAATCGTGACAAATGTGGATAAGTGTATGGATATGCATCCAGGGGATTCATTCACAGGTACATGTTGAGATGTGAATAGCATATAACAATACTACATAATTCAAAATAAAACATGCAACCACAACATACTGAGCTGTTAAAGCTGATATGAGAAAGAATGTGAATCTGCTGGTGTCAACAATAACAGAATAGCATTAGCCCACAGAATGGAAAGAAGTATGAGGGACACCATGTGACCTGCTCCATGGGTAGAATGCCAGTTTGGGTGTCTGTTTACTGAGTTAGCACCTAAAAATGTTGGCCAGAGTGGGAGAATTTATTGCAACTTGCATCAGTTTGACCTAGTAGTACACAATACCAAACAGTACTTTTTTTGAATGAAAGCAGGAAAGCTGTGGCACTACTAGTTTTGTATATCTTTTACAGGTCTAAATTAGTACAAATGAATTTGAGATAAAGTTCATAGTTATAATCATTAAAGATGCCGCCCAGTTGCAGCAATACTGTATTTCGCCTGCCTCCTCAGCAGATTTATTTAATAATCTTGATCTAAAGATGTGTCTGAGCAAGCTGATCATCTGCAAATATATTCATAAAAAAAAACCTGGAGCGGGGACAACCATCCCCAACCAGGCGGATCCAACAGTGACAGATAGGGGGCATGCCTCAAGATATGAGGGTTGGCTGCAATGCAAGTCATGCTTGCTTGGTTAAGTAAGCAGTCCCGTCCCAAATGGCGATGTCCCTAGCAGGACAAGGCAGCAGAAAACAGGTGGCACCGTTCTCTCCACTGAAATACCCATATGTCCCTATGACAGGAGCATCATGTGATCAAGAGCCACACTATAAGCTCTCAGCCCCGTGAAAGGACACCCCCAGCAAACAAATTATCACCCTGTGCTCACAGGGTAGGACTTTTTAGTCTTGAGCTAAGGAGAAGCCTCCCTGCAGAAAAGTTGATCCAACCCATCTAAGACAGAGTGTGCTAGCTACGGTGCATTTCTGTAGATAAATCAAGACACACATGCGTCAACAATTACGGCTCTGATCAACCGCAGAAAAAGAATATATACAACTACAACAACAAAAAGAGAGAGAATTTGTTACAATTCGTGACCACCATGATTTTCCTGTATTTCTGATTTTAATACAGTGACCGCTGCCTTGAGCAACCAATGAGTGGAAAGTAAAGGCTGCTTTGAAAAACTGACGTAACGTAGAAATATTTGTTCTATACATGGTTTTAGACTGTTCATCCTCTTTTGATGAAGAGGGAAAGTGAGAAGAAGCCAGCCCAACCAAAGCCAGACTGGTTTTTGTTCAATTACAACTATTTTACATATTCAAATCTTGTATTGATACTAGGTTCAGGTTCAGGTTCAGGTTCGTAGGGACAACTGCTTATGCAATTTTAGTCAGAACTGGCTTTACATGTCCCTTCCATAGATATCTCGTCTTTATACGGTCTGGTCTTTACTCGCTCAAGTCTTTATTTATCATAGTCAAAAAAAATATTCTTCAATAATACACTATCATCGATAGAGCTTTTGAAAAGGTTAGTATTTTGTGCACGTTTAATGTTAGGGGTTAATTTATTCCAAAGATTTGTTACTCTGCTGCTGAAAGAAAATTTTCCTTAGGTTAGTGCGACAATATCATGATAAATTTTATCCCACACTATTTCTGGTATTCTCAACTCTTGATGCAGTAAAAAAATTTTGAAATAGGAATATTGTCAACACAATTAAATATTTTATATACTTGAATCAAATCGCCCCTCACTCGTCTTGTTTTTAGGGTAGGCAGTCCAAGAGCTTTTAACCTACCTTCATAGGGAAGATTTGTATATTCTTTTACAAGCTTTGTTGCTCTTCTTTGTACTCTTTCTAGAGCAGCAGACTGCCTCTTTAATCGAGGATACCAATTGTGTTGCCATATTCCAAATGTTGTCTAATGAAAGCCTTGTATAGTTTTTTGTAAAAATATCTTTATCTATGTGAATAAAAGTACGTTTAATTATACCAATCATTTTGTTAGCTTTATTTATAGAGTTTTGAATATGCTTATCGAATACCAGGCCAGAATCGAAAGTGACACCAAGATCTTTTTCATAATCACATGTTGAAATATCTGCATGCTCACCAGTATTACTGTTTAGCATTGTGTATTGGTATCTTGGGTTCTTACGTCCAACATTTAACACATTGCACTTGTCTGCATTGAAATGTAAGTTCCATGTGGAAGACCATTCAGATAAAATATACTAAAGTAACAGTTTGTGTTTGAACTTGCATTTCACTTGTGTCAGTTTTGTTGTTCATGCAGTATTTTAAGCTTGTCCTATTTCTAATGCTGGTGGGTGCACACGCATTTTTCTTCCATTATTTGGGAACATGAGCCAAAGGTTAATTACAACGGAGCCATTCTTAAGCATTTGTAACTGTCCCAAGATAAATGAAAATTTTTTTCTATGACTTGTATCACAAAATTGCTCCTTCAACCACGTATAATGAGGGTGGACATGAATTTTGACAGAAAAACTCATTTTTTTTAGTAGGCATACACTCAAGAGTTCATCCCCTTGAGTGATCACACTGTCTACCCCTTCTCATCACAGAAAGGGAGCAGGGGAGCTTAAGGAGTGAGAGGGTGGAGGGAAGGAAGAGGGAGACTGTGTGTGTACACAGTGTGTGTGTGTGTGTGTGTGTTGTGTGTGTGTGTTTGCATCATGTGTGCGTTCTGGTATTTGCATGAAGGGGAGGGGGAGACTGAAGAAAATAGGACGAGGCTGTATCATACTTTTTTGTAATTTTACAACAAGTGAAGGGGAAAAAAATGCCCACATCTTCTCGTTTCTTGTTTTGTCATCGACCGACTCATAAACAAAAACACACACACAGTGTCCTTGAAGTTGTGTTGTCTCCCTTCAACTCTCGTCTTGTTCTTGCACTTTCACAGATGTTCAGTGTTATCATAAACCAAGTGGTAATGTTAAAAGCTTTGATTGCAACACACACAAAAATGCAAGGACAGGATCCTCGGTTGATAGTGTCTACACGTCCGTAAGCTGGCGACAATAGAGATTAGTTCAAAAGAAATCAAACCTCTCCGCCAACTCACCTATTGCTTCGGGGGCCCGTCATATTTCGGTAAGTAGTTAGGCCCTATTTCCTAACAACCCCAATCAACCCAAACCCAACTAGAGAACGCGAAAACATGGCAGCACACCAGGTTCGGGGTCCATGTAATCCAACCAGGACAACGAGGCATGGAAGCGCACTGGATTCAGCTCCTGTTCATTAAGATAATTGCAGTCCATGTCTTGACATTAAGAAGGCAATCTCCTGTCCCTAACACGTGACATCGAATCTTGGCGTTATGACCGGCAGCTGATTTGGTGCCGACATCAGGTCCAAAATTAATAAAGCCCCCTTTCTCCACTGCCCACCCCAAACCCCCTTCAGTCTCTCTCTCTCTCTCTCTCTCTCTCTCTCTCTCTCTCTCTCCTCTCTCTCTCTCCTCTCTCTCTCTCTTTCATGCTTTATGAAACAATATGATTATATGTTGTGCCCTTTTTTCACTCTCTCTCTCTCTCTCTCTCTCTCTCTCTCTCTCTCTCTCTCTCTCTCTCTCTCTCTCTCTGCGTACGTGCATGTTTGTGTTCCAAACTATGTACATACTTTGTCAAATTCATTTTACCGTCCATTTTTATACATTTCAAAATTATTATATTTTATGCTTAATTACCACCTTCAGTTTTTGTTGTTCCCTCTCTCTCTCTCTCTCTCTCTCTCTCTCTCCTCTCTCTCTCTCTCTCTCTCTCTCTCTCTCTCTCTCTCTCTCTCTTCTTTTCTTTCCTGGTGCTTCAAAATCGATTGTCTTGCAACTCCTTGGTATCTTTTGATTGTCAGATTATTCTGAACATGCTCTTTCCCGCACCCACACTCTCACCTCTTTCTCCTCTGCCTTCCTTCCCGCCTTCTCTCTCTCTCTCTCTCTCTCTCTCTCTCTCTCTCTCTCTCTCTCTCTCTCTCTCCTCTCTCTCTTCCACCCTCCCTCTCTCCCTCATTCCTTTTTTTTTTAATAAATCCGTATCTAATTTTTGTTCTAGCCACTTTTACATGCCTCTTTTATTGCCTCATTTTATTTTGCATTGTTGACCCTACTCATGGTGAGGACTGGATGTAAAAAAAAACACATCGGTGCTTATCTATTATCCTCGTAAATAAAGAATTTGCCTCTACGAGACAAGTAAACTCGCCAAAGACCCCCTGCCAAGTGACGTTTGATTCTCCCCACACCCACCTGCCTGTGTGGAGATTTGTGTTATGTGAAAGATACTGTGGTAAAGATCGTCCACCATCCACCTCAAGTGTATTGAAGGAATACAACAAAAATAACAAAACCCTTTTTGGATTTGGCGCCGAGCTTTGTCACCCCACTGCCCAGTGAGTTGTGGCATTCATCTATTCAGATTGTTTTTAACAGTGAACACACACTTTTAACAATTCACATCTACTACACAAACGGGCAAAAAAAAAAAAAAAAGAAAAATGTTATACTCGAATCTTGTATACAAACGTAAAGTTTGTGTGTGTAAAATTGTATGTAACTGTGTCAGTCTGTCTTGTTTTTTCATGCATCATTTCATGTTTGAACTTATTTCTCATTCTGTTTGTCAACAGAGCTCAAGCACTTTCAAATGCATAGGCCTAAAGTACATGCGTAACACCTGAGACATTCTCGAGTATTTTTAACGCTCCTGAGAAAAATGAAAATTCCATTCGATGACTAGTACCGGAAAGTTGCTCCTTCAACATTAATAAGAGGTAGATGATGATATAAAAACTATTCGATCATTTTGATAGAGAACACACACCCTGAGTCTATACCCCTAAAGGACCACATCTTTCACCCATACTCGTCACAAACTCCCCATCCAAAGCATGACTCCTACATTTTGATGCTGCCGTATTTCGAACCATATATCTTCAGGATGTCAAGTCACATCAGTTGTGACGGAATCCGAACGTGTTACACACAGAGCTACTGAACATGTGTTTATCAGCTGCCAAATCTAAAAAAAACAAAACGGTCAGGAACAAGTAAAACAGAAAACATCAACGCATTCCACCACCACCCCTCCCCGCCTCTCTCCATCTCTCTTCACTTCTACTACAAGCACATTTTCACCATTTTTTTTTCTAACGGTAATTAAGTTATTGCCGGATGAATTGCACGTACATATTGACAGGCAAGGCCTATACGGACTTTGAACTACTTGAAGTCAGATCTTTAAGGGCTTTAAGAACCCCACTGTATGAAAGGGTACCTGATTCAAGTCAGAGAAGGTTTTAAGAAGTCAGAAGGAGAGGAATGGAGTCTGTCTTCCATCACGCCGGGCCCAATGGCCAATAGGCTATGGGAAATTTAGCCTTTAATCTTTTTATGCGTCGTTGTAATGTCCGGCATGAGATAGGTCGTAAATTACTGCAGTTTTGTGTTTTGTGGATTACAAGGTCTGCTGGTACGAATGCATGCAAAATTGAATTTTTCTGTTATTATCTTTACATTTTATATACACTCCCTCCCTCCCTCCCTCTCTCTCTCTCTCTCTCTCTCTCTCTGCAAAACTGTGCGCTTCTGAAAAAAAGAGACTGAACAAAGCCTCTGCGCAGGAGGCCTGAGATGCACTGCTCTTTGCTGTGAGTGAGACGATAGTGCTCATTGCCAACTCGGACTTTACAAGTGCGGCTACCCTGACTTGTGCATTTGTGTGTGTGACTTTTTTTTCTTGTTTTTATTTTGAATCGTTGGTTCCTTGCTTTTTTGTCTGAAGTTTTATTTTGCTTTTTTCCCTCTTCTTCTGTCCCCTTAATTGTAATTTTGCATTAGAAATGCTTCCTTTGTGAGTGCGTGTATGTTTTCATTTCAGAAAAGTGTGTAAGTTATCTGTAAGTATACCATCTGACCGAGGAGCTTACGGACATATTCTGTGAAGATTTTCTTTTCTTCTCATACGCTTCTGGTTTTCTGAAAGTTATACTGTGTGTAAACCAGCCCCATTTTCTCTCTCTTTGTATGCCATCTTATTGAGCTCTTTGATAGGCTATACAAGCCTTACCGCCAGTTGGCGTGCGTCATCATCGTCACCTATTATCATACTGGATACTGGATGGTTTCCGTGTTGAAGCTCCTAGGAGCTTGTTCACAGGTCCTTTTCCACTAGAACAACTGCATGGTACAAAACTTCGACAGTTGTAGCTAATGGTAACAGACAGGGTCGAACTTTGCAGGAAGGTCCTTCCAATGTGCGTCGAGCCCGTTCTTGAAAGCATTGACTGATGGGGCTGTGACCACACTGTTTGGCAGGCTGTTCCAGGTGGCGGGGGTCGCACGCTGTACGAAGAAACAGCTTCTGATGTTGAGCCTGAAGTGTGATCTTTCCAATTTCAGGCTGTGCCCTCTGCTGTCTCTGCCTTGGAAGAAGTAGCTGGAATGGGGGCGGCTGGTAAGGTACAGGCCGTGCGTATACTTGTACATATCGATCATATCCCCCCTGAGACGGCGATGTTCGAGACTAGGCAGGTTCACTGCAGCAAGACGCTCTGGGTATGGCTTTTCTTTCAAGGATGCAATGAGTTTGGTGGCACGCCTCTGAAACATCCTCCAGCTCGCAACACAATGCCTTATGCCGGGATTGCCATGCTGTGTGCCCATACTCGAGAATCGGGCGAACCAGTGACTTGTACAGCTGGGTGAAGACCGCAGGGGTGAGGAAATCAAATGATCGTCGGATGACTCCAAGGATTTGGTTTGCTTTTGCAGTCGCTTGGTTTATGTGGTTCTTGAAGGTCAGCCCTTTGTCAATCAAGACGCCAAGATCCTTCTCCACCTCACTTTCTGCTAGCTCCACCACAGTCTGTTCCCCCTGTGCATCCTGGCCTTTGATGTAGTATTTCATGTCCGTCTTCGGGTTCCCATTCTCATGACGGAGCACTTTCTTAGGATGGAAGCGCATTTGCCCAGTTCGTCGACCACTCGTGAAGGCGATTCAGGTCGTCCTGCAGTGTCGCCATGGACGTATCATCGTCATTCCTTGCGAAGACCTTTGTGTCGTCAGCAAATAGCTTGACGTGGCTCTGGACATGCTGAGGCAGATTGTTTATGTACATGAGGACAGTACTGGGCCAATGACACTGCCCTGGGGGATGCCGCTTGTCACCTCTCCCCTCTCGGACTTCACGCCGTTGACACACACTCGCTGCGACCTGTGGCTCAAGAAGTCCTGGATCCACTGAAGGACATTTCCCTTGATGTCACATCAGACACAACTAGAAATGAGCAAGAAACGAGTCAGCATGGCCATGCAAAGAAGGACTTCGAATCTGTCACCTTAATTATCCAACAAGTGCAATTAACAAGGCATCAGATATATCAACACTGATTTGGGAATCATGGTAAACTGAATCCCATGCTTATCACACCCAGGCAAAAAAAGACAACGTCTCATGATTAAGTTCCCTCCCCTTCATCTTAAAGCTGAATCCGTGAATAGGTTACATATCACAAAGTGCTAGGAATAACAATTGATAACAATATTAGTTGGCAATCTCACATAACCTCACAGTGCAAAAACGTTTCACAGAAAGTCTATCAACTCTCCAAAACCAAACGCTCCCTCGACCTGCATTCAAGTAAGCTCTTTTTCCAGTCTCATATTCAATCATACATAGGACTATGGGTCTATTCTATGGGACTCTGCTCGCGCTAACACACTCAAAACCATTGCTAAGGCTGCACAAAATGAGCATTCAAATTAGTCATCCTAAAAAGCGGTAGTCTCCTGGACTCAGACTATGAAAAGGTTCAAGTTCTCCCGTTAAGTCTGAGGTTAGAATACAAACAAGGGATCATAATGCACAAGATTGTGTCAGGAAAGGCTCCCGCAACATTAGTCACAGATTCTCAATTAATTCCTCAAAGACTTTACCAAAATTCATGTCTCTGTTCCAAGGATTGACTTATTCAAACCAGTTCAACATA
This sequence comes from Conus betulinus, assembly GCA_016801955.1. Lineage (NCBI taxonomy): Eukaryota > Metazoa > Mollusca > Gastropoda > Neogastropoda > Conidae > Conus > Conus betulinus. The sequence goes on from JADBJO010010860.1 coordinate 32,450, forward strand.
TTCAGGTTCCGTCAATGGAACGCGTTCCAAGAGGCAACCAAAAAAACAACAAGTGCATATCACCATCAAACATCATTATTTCAACCATCTACGTGCCAAGCTTGTATACTCCGCAATACATCCACCACCCACCCCACCACCGTGTCCGGCCTTATGTATGAGCTTGACTATTAGAAAGTGTTTTGTACTTTAAATGCCACATGTTGATTCTGTTTAGTAGTATGCATTATGTGAAAAGGAGTTACACGCGCAACCTGTGGGTGTGTGGGTGTGTGTGTGTGTGTGTGTCTGGGTGTGGTGTGTGTGTGTGGTTGTTTACTTAATAACTCCGCCGTTTGTAATAAAGTCGGATGTTTGTTATTCTTACGCGACTCTCTCTCTCTACTCTCTCTCTTANGTTTCTGTCAGTTCTGTTTTGACTATATTAAAGAATGTATTTTGTAAATGTGTTCCAAGTAGCTCAACTAGAGAGAAAAAAAAGGCAGTTTTTACTGAATATGTCAACAATTAAATTCTCTGTGAAGCTACGCTCTAAGTGTATGCTGTGTTACTGGGAGAAAGACTTTCCAAATCAAGTCTTTGTGTCGTCAGATTTTTCATCGTTACTTTTTTTTTTTCCCTCACACACTGCTAAAGACACATCCTCTCTCTCTCTCTCTCTTACACACACACACACACACACACACACACACACACACACATACATACACACACAACACACACATGTTCAGCATTAAAGTAGAAAATGACTACAGCAACTGTTTCAGATGTGCTATATATGTTTATGTGCATGCATGTGTGTGCGGGCGCATGCACACACACACATACACACACACTCAGAGGCATTTTAAAATATGTTCACAGTGCAGGCTATTACGAAGACCATACACAAAATGTCACATGAGATCAACACCATTCATGCAAGCTTGCTCTCTCTCTCTCTCTCTCTCTCTCTCTCTCTCTCTCTCTCTCTCTCCTCACACACACACACACACACACACACACACACACACACACACACACACACATTAGCATGCAATCAAACATGCACATGCACGCAGAAAAAGTTTGTTTCACTCTGTCGGTCAACATGTAAAACTGGCCTCCCACATGAACAGGCAGAAGCATCACAGGCAATACATCAATCACACAGGAACAGGCAGAAACATCACAGGCAATACATCAATCAATCACACAGGAACACACACAGCCGCCGTGGTGAACGACCGGCTCCTACCCAGAGTTGAGTTTGCTGCGGGCTCAGTTGGGAAGACTGGGACCACACAGTCGAGTTTCATCCACTTAATGGATGCGTTTCTGAGAGTGTTGCTCAAAATTTCCTGACCAACACTGCAGGTGTCTGTATCTCTCGGGCCTGGTTGACGCCGGGATATATTATGAAAGGAAGCGTAGAGTACAGCCCTGTCATGTAGTCTCAGACCGAAATGGAAATCCGTAGCATCATCTTAATCATCCTCATTCTCATCGATCAGCATTAAAAAAAAAGTCTCAATTCTGTGGCCCTTCATGCCCTGCTCTCATAGTGACCTCAATTTCGATGTCCTCTCCACATCTGTGGCCTTGGTTTGGTTCCGTCAGGGTCACCGGTATCGGCGGGTCCATGGGGGGCTCCGGAGGGAGAGCTCACTCACGCCGCCGGCTCCGCAACTGAGCAATTATTGTCGTCAGTAGGGGGCTTAGTAGGTGGTGTCCTGCGTATGTTAGATCAGAACAGGCGCCACTGAACACCACTGAAGTGACTCGGCAGCAGTGCAGTGTCTCCTCCGGTGGGTTGCCTCTTGAACAACTTGACATTGACTGACTGTCCCTGTGGTGGACTGCCGGTGCCGGGGCTGTGGCGGGCCGACCGGGCTGTGGCTGTGGACGGACGTGGGTGTCGGAATGAGCGGTGTGGATGCACTGCCTCTGAACGTGGGCACAGAGGTTGGGACAAGCAAAAAAAAAAAAAAAAAAAATCACACAGGAACAGGCAGAAACATCACAGACAATACATCAATCACACAGGAACAGGTAGAAACATCACAGACAATACATCAATCACACAGGAACAGGCAGAAACATCACAGACAATACATCAATCACACCTGAACAGGCAGAAACATCACAGACAATACATCATTCAATCACACAGGAACAGGTAGAAACATCACAGACAATACATCAATCAATCACACAGGAACAGGCAGAAACATCACAGACAATACATCAATCACACAGGAACAGGCAGAAACATCGCAGACAATACATCAATCACACAGGAACAGGCAGAAACATCACAGACAATACATAAATCAATCACACAGGAACAGGCAGAAACATCACAGGCAATACATCAATCAATCACACAGGAACAGGCAGAAACATCACAGGCAATACATCAATCACACAGGAACAGGCAGAAACATCACAGGCAATACATCAATCACACAGGAACAGGCAGAAACATCACAGGCAATACATCAATCACATAGGAACAGGCAGAAGCATCACAGACAATACATCAATCACACAGGAGGTATGTATAATACATCAATCACATAGGAGGAATGTACAGATTTGTTATCTTTTTTTAATTCCCAGGGTACACAGAGAAAAACAGCTGTACAGATCCCATAGGAAAATGAAAAATAGGTTCATGTGAACAAGTTACCCATCACAGTTTCAAGGTCCACAGATCGATGAATGTACACTTTTGAAATACACTGCCAAGTACACATACCCAATGATGACAAGAACATTTCAACAAGGACTGTGTTACCACCATTATGCAGATTGTACCTCTGTTTGACCAGTGACTTCAGTTGATTCCAACCTCAACAAAATGCCCCAACTCCTATGCCTTTTACCTCATAACAAGATATTTTCATATTCAAAGCTGCTTTAGAAAACACACACACACACACACACACACACACACACTGTTGTATGCAATGTGGAACTTCTAAAGACAAAGACACTGCATACTAGAAACATTAAATACAACGAAAACTCACACACACACACACACACACACACACACACACACACACACATGTGTGTGAGTGTAAGAGAGGGTGTTTATGCACAAGACCGTGTGAGTGTATCTGCAACTACCAATTCACCAGCTTTTAAACATGTTTAAGTTAAATGTTCTTGAACATTCAATTCATGATTTTGTCCGGACAACAGGAAGAAAAATGTATTCTCAGTGCAATGTTATAATAATGCATTGTCATGGATCACCAGTGTCACAACAATATCAACATCTACTGATATGCTCTGAGGAAAAGGCCTCTCTGTCAATAACCTGTAGATCATCTGTATCAAAGTCATTTATTAAAAAAGAAAAAACTGTAACACATATGTCATGTGACACTAGCTCTAGTCTCACTAACACACAACCAACTATGACATCACGCCTGCCATCCCTCTGGAGTTAACGTGGCGACAGCCCTGATATGGCCCTTTGCGGTCGGCTGGCCTATAAGCAACGTTATCTTATCTTATCTTATCCCTCTGGAGGGGTTTTTTGTTTTTTTAAAAACCTTCCATTTTAACAATAATTCTCCAATCCTGAACTGTTTGGAAAAACTAATTCTCCAAATCCTGAACTGTTTGGAAAAATTAAAACTTCAAAAAATTGTTACCAGAAACGCTGGTAAGGATGGAGGGTGCCGGTGGGGGCGTGGGATTGGGGGTTTTTTTTTGTTGTTGTTTTTGTTTGTTTGTTTTTTTAAAGCAATGATAACACGTAGCTGAGAATAGCCAAGATGATGTTCAGCAACTGCCAGCAACTATATGTTAAGTGGAAAGATCTAATCAATTTTTTTTCACATGAAGCAGTCAGTAGTAAACAAGTTTTCAGTTAAAACCCAAATGTCCACCAGAGTGCACCCTCATGACTCGTAATTGATTATTTCATAAGGCTGACAGCTATGCTTTGTTACAAGATCATGATTCTCAAAACAACTCAACAAAGCAAACAATGACAGAAATATATCAGTTCATCACCAGAATGTCAATCCTGGAGCTGTTTCAAGAATGACATAGCTACATGACTTCTTCACCAAGACCCTAATCCTCCAACGATTCAAATAACAACATATAAACTTCACCAAAATATAATCCTCCAATGATTCAAATAATGGCACATAAACTTCTTCATCAAGACCCAAGACCCTAATCCTCCAATGATTCAAAAAAACGACACACAAACTTCTTCACCAAAAAAAATAATCCTCCAGTGATTCAAATAATGACACACAAACCTATTCACCAAAAATAATCCTCCAATGATTCAAATAATGACACACAAACCTATTCACCAAGACCCTAATTATCCAGCAATTACACCAAGAGACACAAAAACTTCTACACCAAGATCCTAATCCCCCAACAATTCAAATAATGACACACAAACGTCTTCACCAAGACCCTAATCCTCCAACCATTCCAATAATGGCACACAAACTTCTTCACTAAGATCCTAATCCCCCAACAATTCAAATGACACACAAACTTCACCAAGATCTTAATCCCCCAACAATTCAAATAATGACACACAAACTTCTTCACCAAGATCCTAATCCCCCAACAATTCAAATAATGACACACAAACTTCTTCACCAAGATCCTAATCCCCCAACAATTCAAATAATGACACACAAACTTCTTCACCAAGATCCTAATCCCCCAACAATTCAAATAATGACACAAACTTCTTCACCAAGATCCTAATCCCCCAACAATTCAAATAATGACACACAAACTTCTTCACCAAGATCCTAATCCCCCAACAATTCAAATAATGACACACAAACTTCTTCACCAAGATACTAATCCCCCAACAATCCAACATACAGCAATTAAACAATGACACAAAAAACTTTGTCACCAAGACCCTATTGCTCAATAAATAAAAACAGTTGCACACAAACTGAATCACAAAGATCCTTATTCTCCAGCAATTCAAATAATGACACATGAACTTCTTCATCATGATCTTATTCCTCCAATCATTTAAATCATGAAAAAAACAAAAAAAAACAACACAAAAAAACTTTTCCTATCTGTACTAATATCCTCCAGCATTCAAATAATGGCACACAAACTTCTTCATCAAGACCCTAATCCTCCAATGGTATAAACAGTGACACAAAAAAATAACTTGTCACCCTGATCTAATCCCCCAACAGTTCAAACAGAAACTACTATCACCATCCTCTAACAATTAAAAAAAAATGACACGGAAACATGACTTTGTCACCCAGACTTCAAAAGCACGACTTTGTCACCCAGACTTCATTACTCACCCTGCAAACTATGGCACAGGCACTGGATTTTTGGTCACTATGACCATGACCTTTGCACAATTCAGACAGACAAAAGACTGATGTGGCCAGGGTGCTACAAATCATGTGCAAATATGCCACACACAATTCTTCTCTTTCACTCGGATTGCGTGTAGCACAACTGGCACAAGGACATGTCTTTTAAGTTGTTGTATATTTTCAAACCATCCCATTCTCAAAAATAAATAAATTGATTTTGAAAAAAAAGAAAAAAAGAAAGAAAAAAAAACACACGTACACTAATTCAGATTAAAAGCACGTTAAAGCACGCACATACAAAAGGTAACCCACAGAAATCATGTGTACATGTACACTGCAACAAACCAAGGTACATACGTAATTCAACAGTGCTTGCTTGGCCTCTGTATGGCACTACAACCAATGCACAATTCGCGTTCAATGCACAATTCGCGTTCAATGCACAATTCGTGTTCAATGCACAATTCGCGTTTCAATGCACAATTCGTGTTCAATGCACAATTCGCGTTCAATGCACAATTCGCGTTCAATGCACAATGCGTGTTCAATGCACAATCATTGTAAACCCTCTTGCACAGAGCAGGAGATGATCTGCAAAAAGATCACCTTGTTTCAATAAATATGCTGAACAACTGTGAGACAGGTACACGTATGCGCACAGGAAAGGAAAAAAAAAAACACCTCAAACTTTCACAGGCATGTGTTTTGTGTATTACAGAATGGCGAGTCATTATGTTTAACCGGACGATAAGTTTTTTTTGTTGTTGTTTTTTGTTTTGCTTTGTTTTCTAAGCAAGGCTTTTCTTTTCAATGCATAGCGCAGTGTACAACAGTAATGTTTAACTCACTCCATGCCACGAGTTTTTCCCCTTGCTAATCCCTGAATACCCAGGGTAGGAAAAAAATCCTCACAATTATAGATGAGCAGACAGATACTTGAAATTTTGGTGAGTGGATACACTGCATATTAGTCTATATGTGAACAAAAAATAAAGTAACTTACTAACCATCTTGGTGGTGAAAATTGTCTCAAAATGTTCCCTATTTTTTTGCACTTTTGCATCTATCAGAAGTATATATACTAAGTATTCCTTAGCAGCTCAGAAATGTTCTACATCACATTCCAGCACAGCTGGAGTCACTAAAGAAACAGAAGATATCATATGGAATCAAAGCAGGTGATGGAGAATACGGAAATAAAAAAAAATGAGTCTTTGCTGGATGAAAAACAAAAAAAAATTCACTGTGCACAAAACACTGGTGACAAGTGACATTGCACCCTGGGCACAGCTGCACACACAGTGGCAAACCATGGACTGCAAGATGCTCGTTGTAGAGAATAGACCCCTGAATAAGAGTCAAGGTCAGAAGATGAAAACACAGCTTCCTCCACCACTTCATGGTCTTCCTATTCAGTGGCATGTAGCCATGAGCTGATCACTCATGTCTACTCTGTATCATGCCATGTAGTCCTGTACTTCTGCTGGTCTTTACACAATAAACATCAGCAAAAATATGCCTGAAAACACAAACATACCCATGCACAGAATTACAAAACATGAACATGTGTAGCTGTTCTCTCTCAAACACACACACACACACACACACTCTCTCTCTCTCTCTCTCTCTCTCTCTCCTCTCTCTCTCTCTCTCTCTCTCTCTCTCTCTCTCTCTCACATACACACACACACATACACAGTAATGCACAAATACTCAGTACATATAATCACTAACTCAATTTGTTTATCCCTCCCTTCTCCCCCCTCCTCCCTCTGTGAAACGCATGGACAACTCAAAGAACTGCAAAGGCTGAGTGTTGACTGGCCAGTCGTTCAATAAACCTGGTGTGCCTGTGAATGGATGATCAAGAGTAAATAAATTTAGATTGTCAGTCCAATCGTCAGTGAAAACAGCTCCCAAATCGTCGACTTCTTCTCCCATTTCAGCGTCAGTATCCAAATAAAACACTTGTTGCTGAGGCCCATGTGTTCACACAGTTTCGTCTGCTACTTCGCCACTATCGGCGCTTATTTCAGTGTCAGAATCCATGTCTGTCCCCACTGTAGGGGTCAAAATCCTCATCAGAAGAATTGCTGATGTCTTCTTTGACATACGACCCTTCAGTCTGGATCATTTCCAGCACGTCTTCAACGCTAACTAACAATTCATCAGCCCTACTGTGTCGAATGCTTCGTTGCGACGCCATCTTTTCAATCACGCAGCAGAGCTGACCGACGGTACCCTTTGTTCTCGTCGGCTAGCGAGCGAGCCACACTGCACACAAGGCGCAAGTGAATGGGAAGTTGATAGGGGATAACTAAGGAATCATTTCTCTTCTTGAGTTTCGTAACCGATACGTCACGCGGACAGCGTGAATTTTCAAAATCCAAATCCGCATATGCGGACACTGGCAGCGAACGCTTCGTCGTACGATGTCCGCATATATGGACATTGGTAGCGAGTGAGTTAAACCCAGTATAGCAAATTCTGCAAAGGCAAATGGGTGAAAACAATCACAAAAATGGTCCTTGCAATCAGAAGAAGACAAGTGCTACAAATGCAATGGTCCACTTCACCATTGCAAACATTACCAGCCTAACGAATATTAAATTGGTACCCAGTACCAGTGGCCTTTATTTTTGTTCATTATTATGTCACATGGATCCTGTATAATACGAATCCAATCACAATCTACCAATGGGTATCACCTTCAGTGAATAAAAAAAAACAAATGAAAGAACATGCCACAACTATCCATTTAAAAAAAATCTCTCTCTCTCTCTCTCTATCTCTCTCTCTTTCTCTCTCTCTCTCTCTCTCTCTCTCTCTCTCTATATATATATATATATATATATATATATATGATGTGAAATCAGATGAAACATCTGCACTAGTATATGTGTGTATTTGAGAGAATATGTCTAGACGTCTGTGTACATGCATGTTCACATATTTTATGTCTGTGTATGCCTATCAATCAACCTGTCATCTTTCTAATGCCCATGTGCCTGATTTAATTGGAAACATTTTTTCTTACACACACACACACACACACACACACACACACACAGAGAAGATTCTCCATTCATTTAACGTACACAGATTAAACAAAATACAATACAATAAAACATCATTAAACCAAGAACAACACCAGTTCATCAGGAAATGAACATCACAATGAACATGTACCACGTACACATCCCCAATTCAGATTCATGTCTCCTCCTGTCACTGTAAAAATGCAACCTCTCCTCAGTGACCGTCAATGTTTACAGATTTGATTTGTACAGCATGACCCATTAAGAATGTCAGTCCCTCTGAAAATTTAGATGCTTTTTTTTTTTCCTTTTTTTCCCTTTTTTTTTTTTTTTTTGGCCATGTCTTACAAAAATGAATAATATATGTGAAGCGCGCTTCACCTCACAAACATTTTCTTTTAAGCCATAACATCAGCTAATGCAAGCTGTTATTCTGTCGTATCAAAATAAGCATGACTTGCAACAGAACAACATGTATACATGCACACACACACACACGTGATATCCACATACTTACAAACTTACGGCAAAAATAGCAAGAATGGGTCTTGGTAGTGATCGGGTTTTCTTCAAAAAAAGGGCTTTCAACATGTTGACAGAGCCAGCATGTTGATCAACTCAGTTGGGAAGCTTATTCAAACAGAGGAAGCCTGACAGAAAATACAACGTTCCCCTTTTCTGTCGTGTGTGTGTGTGCATGCACATATGTGTGTGTGTGTGTGTGTGTGTGTGTGTGTGTGTGTGTGTGTGTGTGTGTGTCCATAAGAAGAGAGCCTGACTCGCTGCTTTCCAATGATCAGTGAAATGTTTAATGTTGCCCTCAGAAAGATTTACAGGTGACAGACTACTGGCGCTGAGTGTCACCTCCACGTATTCCTACTAAGAACCAACAGGAACCTGCTGATGTTCATAGCTTTCAAACATACACAGAAAATGAATATTACTCTTGTCAGGAAATTATAGTGTTAACCAGCTTAGATGTTAGAGACTGAATTCTTGTGTTATAAGACTGTTGTGCGTATACACACACAATCTTCTTTCCACACTAACAGCCTTATGCAGAATACCATTGCACAATCGTCAGCTTGCACATTTTCCAACAGTTAAAGTATCACCAACTACACCCTAGCTCTCCACAGAAAATCTTGGCCCACTGTGCCTACCAGTCAGACAAGAAGAAATAATGAAATAGCATGACTTGACAGAACACAGACAAGTGACTGGGTCACAAAGGCAGAAAAACTGGGGGTAGACAGCCTGAACAGCAGAAGACTTGCACAGAGACAGGTCCTGACAGCTGCTCTGCAAAAATGGCCACAGTGCCTGGCATTCTCTGTCATTGCAGAATGAGGCTAACAGTGACACTGAGAATCCCACTGTCGTGAGATTGCCTTATCAATCAGACAACTCTCCCACAGTCGGTCTTCTTAGTTACGATTATCTCCCTTACACAGTTGACGTTTGACATGCGCACAAAACAATAACAGTCAGACGTCCCTGTGCTGTTCATGAAGTGTCTCCTGCTTCAAGGTATGCTCGCCCACTGCCATGAAGCCTACATACCATAAGACCCATAGACTGAGATTCCCAGACAGGCCTGTTGTGTCTCTGTCTGTACCTACTGTTATCAAATACCGTGGCATCATTCAGACTCACAGCTCCAACACCTGCCATGAGGGTCTGGTGATGTGACCAATGTTTCTGAAGCAGTAACATTAAAACATATTGTTGGTTTTCAGTTCAGTTTCCTGTCTCATCGAATCATCCCATATTTTGTTTTTATTAGTCTGCACCACAAGTGCTGGAAGCCAATACACATTTTCACCTGCCAGTTATCACTAGAACCTCAAGTCAAGCCATTTACACACTTGCATCTTAAAACTACTAAATTCTGAACAGAATGTACAAGTTTGCTCTAAGCATTACTCCTTCATTAAGACTGTTCTTCACTGGGAAAACTTTCACTATGGTAAATCATTTCACACTTACATAAGCTAATAACCTTTCTTAATCAAGTTCTATGCATAACTTTCATGTTCTAGAACTAAGATTGATTGACTTGGAAGCCAACAAATCCTGGTTTGTCCTGGAAAAGCCTTTGCTCAGGTAAGGGAGACAACCCTGCAGAGCTCTCCTGTGGCAGAAAACAATGTCAGTAGGGGGTGATTTCCTCTTGATATTGAAAAATTCACAGTACTTTGGAAATAAATCTGTTATCTTGTGGACTAACAGACTTGCTAATATCATTAGAAAAGTAGTTAAAGACTCAGAATCAAAAACTTACTTGGAGAATATTTCAACAGGGTCGCCCTGTCTTCTTCAGGTCACTGTTGCTGTTGTGGCAGCGAGGCCTGGTGTGGACGACTGTTGCCACAACAGCAACAGTGAGCTGAAGAAGACAGGGCGACCCTGTCGAAATATTCTCCAAGTAAGTTTTTGATTCCGAGTCTGTAACTACTTTTCTAATGTCGAATCCAGAATTCAGACACCTATATTCTTATTTGCTAATATCAATTCTAGAGCACATTCAACACTTCCGAGTTTAAACGACTACTCCAAGCCGGTAATGATCAAGCAATCTTAATTAGTTTATGTCATCAGTATGTCCAGTGTATTATAATAGTGTAGGGAGTATGTGGGGCATCTTTATACAGCACAGATCACAAAAATCTGACCATATTTCTGACAACATGACCACAGTTGCAATATCTGATAAGGAACAGTTTGATTGGATGGTAATACTTCTGATTGCTTCTTTGAGTATCCACCAAACATTGAGCATTGAACACACAACTTTTGTTTCTTTTGTTCCTTTTTCTCTCTTTCCTTTTTTTTCTGGGTATGAGGATGTATTATCTCCCTCCAAGAACTTTATCCCCCCAAAGCTGATTGAAAGAGTTCTGTATTCTAAGAAACATCCCATAATTTGTTGTGAATCGAAGTCATCTGCACTCTATTTGAGAACTGAATCTGGATTTGCCACAAACTCATCCACCTCCATAAGATTTGTCAAATTACAATCGATGGTTATTGTTTGGGCTTGTTTGTTTTCAAAGATTCTGCCCATGTTCTGCTTTGTCAGTGTCAAAAACTATATGACCACTACATTACCATATGCCATCTTAACCTGCCCGAAAGAAACTTGGAGGGAAATGACATTGATCTCTCCATGTGACTAGCATCTGACAAAGAAAGCTCTTGTTCTTCTCACATTTGGCATTACTATGACATTCACCAGCATTCTACTTTGCAGTGTATTTCATCAAATAAGTAAAGATTGCCCCCCCCCCCCCCCCCCCCCCCCCCCCCCCCCCCCGATTTCCAAGGTTCTTTGAGCAATTGCTGACAAAACCAAAAACAGTGTATATATCTCATACAAGCATATTTTCCATATCAGAGGAGTTTTTTTTTTTTTATTACATGCCATTTATAAACCATGAAATGAGCATCATCTTTTTATTTGAAATGCAAGGTGAAAAAATGATCTGGTAAGTGGTCACACACAATCAGCACTTATTCATGTCACCTAATCTGTGAAGTATATATCCATCTGCACATGTACAAGAATATTCCCAAGACCGGTTGAAATTAGCCTATTAATTCTAACAATCATTTCAGTAAGATCCTGGGGGATAGGGAATGGAAGGAAGGAGCATTTCTGTTTGCAACATCTCTTCATGTGTGCCCTGCATGTGGCACACACACACACACACACACACACACACACACACACACACACATACACACACTGTAATAAAGGTAAACCACATCTCAAGGAGTATTTGTTTGCTTTCAGAATATCTCTCTCTCTCTCTCTCTCTCTCTCTCTCTCTCTCTCTCTCTCTCTCTCTCTCTCTCTCTTATAGCTTCAGGTTTGTCTGGGGGGGGGGGGGGGGTTGTCATGAATAATACAAAGCATTCTTGCATAGCAGGCAAAGTTAATTTTCCTGTGTGGATCAAACATTCAATATAAAAGTATACATAAGTTTGCAACTGACTTCAACACTAATTCTGTTTCTCTTCACCGGATCACAACCTGAACACACCCAAACATCAAAAACCCACAGAACTCCAGTTCAAAATCAACAGACATCTGCAACCTTTCCTCCACCATCTTTCCATGACTAGAACTCTGAGCTTCACCAGTGACGGGACTTGCTTGTATGTAGGCATTTTCTAACATCACCATGAAGCGTTCTCATTCCGCTTTTGCGAACGATGTCTAAATATGTCTACACTGCTAATGTTTTGTTTGTTTTGTACATCATCCATCCTACCAACAATCTATGACCAGCTCTCCTACAACCTGTGGGCAGGGATTCAATGTGTGCAATGCATTTTAACACCACATGCACAAACACATACGACCTGAGCGTTAAGGCCTGATCCAAAGGATTTTGCCTGTGGAGGAGACGGCTGAGGTCTGCACACATTCTGACTCTGAAAAGAAAGTACTGTCTAATCTGGCTGTCTTAATCAACACATATGCAGACCAATTCTGAGGTCACTCGTGACAGCAGAGCATCACTCGATTCAAACACAAACTTCAGCGTAGACATGTAACAGACATCTATAAGTCCAAAACTCATCTGTAACCACTTTCCCTCAATTCATGCCATGTATCTACAGTTTACTTTCTCTTCACCCACCTTATTTTGATGTGTTTCGAAGTCTTTAGTTGAATTTTAACATGGAAAATGTCAAAAGGTGAATGTAGGCTTCAGACCCAATGAGGTGAATGTGTCTCTAGTCTGCCAGCTCATCTAATGAACGGTGTCTTTTGCAGCCTAATTTCTTTTGTTTTCCACGACTCCATCTTCTTCACTTTTCAAAACAGTGTAAACTAGCATGTTTACAAATTACATCCGTTTCCAACATGGTTGCCACTTGGTCACTATGGCAACAAAAATTTTGATTACATGAAAGAGTAATCTTTCTACTACCATCATTTCATCGTTCCAAATTTTCAACATGAAAGAGTAATCTTTCTGCTACCATCATTTCATCGTTCCAAATTTTCAACAACAAGAAAAAATAAAAAACAGTGATCTGCTTCGTCCCACGGAGCAGTTTTTCTACACAGTTTTAAAACCAGGCGAGCAGCAGGCTAAGGCAGCAATGTCGTGAATAGGTTAATCAGGTTCACACAGAACTGTCCAATCAGGAGAGCAATGTTGATTCAATGCCTATGCTCAGGTGCATTGTGAAAAAATTCAAATTTCTCCAACCCTGACGATACACTTGATCACTCTGGGAAGGAGCTAGCCAAAGCTGATAAATACCGTGAGTGTTTTTGTCTGACAGGATTCGAACACACAACCTCCCAACCCATGACTCAACTATAGTGCAGTGGTGGTTGCTCTTCAAGCCAGTGTTAACCTCCTTATAATGTGATCTCCAATTTCTGTGCATGCATGTGTACGCACCTGCATGCATGAATGTGTGTGCACATGTGTATGTGTATGTGTGCATGCACACGTATGTGTAAATATCCTGAAGAGCAAGGGTGTAAAAATGTGTCAATCAAACACAAAGACCAATTCCTTGTTTGTAAGCAATCAAAGATACTCCCAAACGCTGTAACTGTTGCAGCAGAAAGACTCCATCCTTTCCCTGTTTCAGTTCCTCAAAATTAAAAAGGCATGTTACAGAAATATGTTATAATGAAATAAAAAAACACTAATATCACCATTAAAAAACATTCAAATTGCATGTTATATGTTATAGAGATATGTTACAATAACATAGAAAAACACTAATATCATCATTAAAAAAAAAGCCTAAGATGTTGTTAAGCTTTCACCTTGAGCTAGTCAGCAACAGTCAACATGCTGCATAGGTTGTGTGGCGAGATCTGTACCCTGCTTCAGATCAAGGAGACAGACAGAGGTCATTTCAACAACCCCAAACCAAGAAAGCAGACATCACCTTCATTCCTCATTCCTTTACCAGGGTCACCTTCCTCCTGTGTCTCTGCCCTGGGAAGGTGACGACGGCACTTTGGGACATTCCGTGTGCCTCTCACAGAGCGACGCGTTTGAAAGAACGTTGTTCTCAACAGTCTTGTGCATGTCTGTGGTGGAGTTAGCTTGGTACTGTCCTTGTCTTTCACGAAGGCTGCCCAGTAGCTGGGACTGTTTGGCACACAGTTCCTGAATGAGTAGTCCAACAGCTGCTAACCATTCGCTAACCTGCAAAACAGTTGCAATAAGTCTCTCTCATTCATTTCTCTTGTGTGTGTGACAAGAATGTTAAGAGTATGTGAAAATAAAGTATGAATGGGGAATACAGGGACAAAATAAGAAATATCGACAATAACAGTTTAGGTATGAAGACCATACTTGACTCTGCATCCTCAGTTTGTCATGAAACAGCAGGTTGAAGAACTGGTCCCTGCTTCTTCCATCACTAGCTTTATATCTCACCTTGAAATCTTCCTCAGGTGTCATGTTTTTCCCAGACGGGATTCGCTCAACCTGGATATATCAGCAGAGTGTATACAGTGCAAACGTTTATATGCGGATGGGTCAGTCTACGGGTAGGATTCCTTCTAAGGTTTCAGGGGTCTGCCCAACTGTTCTCCTCAAGTTATCAACAACAACAAAAAGTCACAACCCATGATCGTCATGGCCCCAAAACAGATCACAGAGGTGCTACCACAGACATTTGAGCAGAGACCTCCACACCCTCCTGTTCTATTATGCACAACCAGACAAAGGTGTGGTAAGCACTGCAGTCTTTAACCTTGTCAGTTCAAGACTTCTTCTACCTAACCTCCTCTGTGTCCTGTATGACATCCTTGGACTTGGGAGTTATGCTGGACACATGCCAATAACTAAAAACAAAAACCAGGGCTCAGCCCAGCAGTGGTGACTCTTACCTCCGAGCTGTGGCTGGCCATCAAGGCCAGGTGCCATTCCTGGGCTTCTTCCAGCTTCCTTTCCTTCAGAGCTGCACACAATACACACTCATTTCTGATTCTACTGCCAAAAAAAACTACAAATTGCAACCTCATACTCGTACTCCTTGAAGAAAGCACAGCGGACATCCACAGATTCAAATACAACATGACAATGCACATCACGTTCTGAAATAAGGTTCACACAAAAATGAGCATTAAAACATGGCCCTCACTGAAAATAATTGGACCGTAAAAACATTTAGGTTACATTCTCTATATCTGGTCAGTCATCAGGTATAGCTGTCATCTTCTTACAAGTTATCATGGAAGAAAGGTGATGAGTACTGAGTTAGGGTAAACTGATCAATTCTCACCTGCGACCAGACTGCCCAACTGGCCCCTGATGGTTGGCGACAGCCTGCCTCCACTCCACCTCTCTGCCATCACCGCTATCTGCTTCTTCACCGCCTCCATGGTCCCCTGCCTCTGTGAAACAGACACACCTTGTCCTCATGGCTGACCAGTTTACCGTAACGCACTACACCTTGTCCTCATGGCTGACCAGTTTACCGTAACGCACTACACCTTGTCCTCATGGCTGACCAGTTTACCGTAACGCACTACACCTTGTCCTCATGGCTGACCAGTTTTACCATAACGCACTACACCTTGTCCTCATGGCTGACCAGTTTACCATAACGCACTACACCTTGTCCTCATGGCTGACCAGTTTACCATAACGCACTACACCTTGTCCTCATGGCTGACCAGTTTACCATAACGCACTACACTTTAACTGAATGACTGGTATTTGTATACATGTTGGTATTTGTATACGTGCGTGTATGTATCAGAGAGCAAAAGAGAAAAAAAAGTGTGCATGTGTGTGTGTGTGTGTGTGTGTGTGTGTGTGTGTGTGTGTATGTGTTTGTGTGTAGATGCATTTATGTGTGGACAGAAGCATATGTGTGTGCATATGTGTGAGTGTATATATTTGTATCCACATGCAGCATGTGTGTGTGTGTGTGTGTGTGTGTGTGTGTGTGTGTGTGTGTGTGTGTGTGTGTGTATGTATGTGTGTGTGTGTGTGTGTGTGTGTGTGTGTGTGTGTGTGTGTGTGTGTGTGTGTGCGTGTGTGTGAATGTTTGTGCATGACTTTCCTCTGGCTATTTGTCCTCTTGGCTTAAAATAACAACAGCATTGTCAAAAAAACCCCAAAAGTTGAGATACTTCAAACATTACAAACAACACAAACTCTTAAAAGAAGACGGACTGCCACAATGCCTAACCTACACCACAGGACCCTGCGAGAAACCAGAGACAATGAGGGTGTGTAACTTCATTCACTGATGGACTCCAGCATCCAACATTACAATAATGACCTCTCAAGCTGATCACTCCAACACAACTGGCGAGACACTGTGGCAAAAGTCTGCAAAGTTCTATCTTGAAAGGAAGGAAGAACAGTATGTAATGAGTTCCATGTGATTTACTGATTAAAAGATACCACTGCTGTCAATCAATTGCCTCTCTATGTAGCAAATAAGAATCATTCAATGTTACCTCAAAAGATCAAATAAGATACAGAACTGAGAGCTAAGCTACTTTAATATTCCATCAATAAATTGTACAGAAACATTCTTCAGAGTCAAGGAAGTTTCCATTTCACCTTACACTACAGATATATTTGATGGTGTGCTGAAGTGTATGTTCTATAATGTACAGTTGATAATTGGTACTGACTTTGATGTAATTGCCATTTCATTTGTTCATCTCACTGATAGGTTGCGGTGATAATGTAAAATGTCTGAAATAGAAATAGAAGTAGAACCTTCATTGCAAGGGGGAAAAAGGGGAGGGGGAAGTTTTCATTTCAGCAGTCAAATACATATCTTTTTCTAAAAGTAAAACACTTCCACTGAAGTATGTAAGTTGCTGTGAAATAAGGCACCAGTATATCTATATGGTTGTCAAGACTTGTAAAGACAAAACAGTCTTGTGCCGCTTGCACACAGGCCACTCATTTTATACCCATTCTTATCGTTTAAAAGGTGAAGAAGCTCTGTGGTGCATTCCATGTCATGTTCCACTCACAGTGAAACATGTTCTTTTAGATTGTTGGGACTTTCACAATGTGAGACATAAACACTTTACAGCAGACTCCATGAAAACCCTGTTCAGAGATGTCCCACCTGACGTGATCTTTGAGTTTCTGAAAGAGATTAACATTTTTCATCTAAGATTTTAGGAGGAAAGATTTTTAACAAAGTTTCTGGTACAATTTGAGAAGATGTATTTTAAAGAGATGTGTGAAAGGGGGTGGGGGTGGGGGGTGGAGGGTTTGGAGGGTTTGGTTTTTTTTTTTTTTTTTTTTTTTTTTTTTTTTTTTTTGACGACTTGTGAGTTGATTTTAACTTGGTGACAGCCCTGATATGGCCCTTTGCAGTCAGCTGGGCTATAGGCAACATTACCTGACCTCACCATCATGACTTGTGTCAGTGACAGTTTTACTCCAAGCAGGATCACAACCCATGCTTGATTTTACCACAAATTGACTTTCACACAGCAGAATAAATAAAAAAAAAATGTCACATCTACTGTCATGTGAAGAAAAGTAGTATGTATTTATCTATGTACTTATCTATCAAAAGTATAAGAATTTCAGTTTATTAGCTTTTTTTCACAGTGTGTATGGATGTGTGTATAGGTATGTGAGTATGCTTGTGTGTGTGTGTGTGTGTGTGTGTGTGTGTGTGTGTGTGTGTGTGTGTGTGTGTGTGTGTGTGTGAATGTGTGTGCAAGTATGCGAGAGTGTGTGTGTGTGTGTGCATGCATGTGTGTATGTGCATGCAGGTGTGCGTGTGTGTGTGGTGTGTTTGTGTATGCCTGTGTGTTGTGCACCTCTGTGTGTGTATATGTGTGTGTGTGTGTGTGTGTGTGTGTGTGTGTGTGTGTGTGTGTGTGTGTGTGTGTGTGTGCGCACACCTATGTGTCCATGTGTATCTGTGTATCTGTGTGTCAGTGCATGTTTCAAGTACCTGTGAAGAATTCTGCACCGATTCTACGGCTGAGTTCAGACCTTGCTGCACAAACTGCAACAAGGCCTCCTCTGACGGCAATGACAACTCCACCAGCAAGCTCTGTGTGTCCTTCACCCTCAGGGTTTGTGCCAGCACATCCTACAGGCTGAGCAATGCCAGGAATGGACGAAGCTGTGGGGGAAAAGATGGCAGGCTGCCACACGAAGTCCCCACAGGGATCGGTGGTTGGGCTGAGTGTAGGGACGATGATGGGCAGTGGGGTAGGGGTGGTGGTGCTGCTGCTGGGAGGGAGGATGTGCACCAAGGGGAGGCATGGCGGGGGGCCATTGCAGGGGCTTAACAGATCAGCTGTTCCTGAAAAATCATAATTAGTTTTTTATTATCATAAAAGTGGCCCTCTGTGTGTGTGTGTGTGTGTGTGTGTGTGTGTGTGTGTGTGTGTGTGTGTGTGTGTAGGTGTGTGTGTAGGGTGTGTGGGGGGGGAAGGGGGGGTGTGTGTGTTTGTGTGTGTGTGTGTGTGTGTGTGTGTGTGTGTGTGTGTGAATGTTCTCTTTCTAGAATTTCTATAAATTGTGCACCTACCTTCAAATAGGATTTCTCGCGGATTATGATTTTTTTTAAGCTGTACATGAAAATCGTATTCCTAAACTTTAGGGAATCAAAGAGCTGATTTAGACAACTGGTTTGGACAGCGCGGGCAGAACTCTTATGACATCAGAGTGAGTAGAAAAAGTCAGTTCAACTTCTCATTCTCCATATCTATTCAACTCTGTCTATCCATCATCTTCATTTCATTTTTGTCCTGTTTCTAGCTTTCTTCTCCTTTCCTTTTCTATATTCACTTTCTGTAGTGTGGTTAGGGCATTGGTGTTAGGGTTTTCATTCCTCGTTATCAGCTTAATAAGTTTTATTTGCATTTAATATTTACCTTTGTTTCTATCTGAACTATTTGTACCTTCTGGTATAGCTTCTGCACCACTTCTTCTTACTGATCTCTCACAGGGTTTGTGACCACCACTATGCAAAATGCAAACATGTGGATCAGAATACATGACTTTGCTGAGACCTTTGCATGAAAATCGTGACAAATGTGGATAAGTGTATGGATATGCATCCAGGGGATTCATTCACAGGTACATGTTGAGATGTGAATAGCATATAACAATACTACATAATTCAAAATAAAACATGCAACCACAACATACTGAGCTGTTAAAGCTGATATGAGAAAGAATGTGAATCTGCTGGTGTCAACAATAACAGAATAGCATTAGCCCACAGAATGGAAAGAAGTATGAGGGACACCATGTGACCTGCTCCATGGGTAGAATGCCAGTTTGGGTGTCTTTTACTGAGTTAGCACCTAAAATGTTGGCCAGAGTGGGAGAATTTATTGCAACTTGCATCAGTTTGACCTAGTAGTATACAATACCAAACAGTACTTTTTTGAATGAAAGCAGGAAAGCTGTGGCACTACTAGTTTTGTATATCTTTTACAGGTCTAAATTAGTACAAATGAATTTGAGATAAAGTTCATAGTTATAATCATTAACGATGTCGCCCAGTTGCTGCAATACTGTATTTCGCCTGCCTCCTCAGCAGATTTATTTAATAATCTTGATCTAAAGATGTGTCTGAGCAAGCTGATTATCTGCAAATATATTCATAAAAAAAAACCTGGAGCGGGGACAACCATCCCCAACCAGGCGGATCCAACAGTGACAGATAGGGGCATGCCTCAAGATATGAGGGTTAGCTGCAATGCAAGTCATGCTTGCTTGGTTAAGTAAGCAGTCCCATCCCAAATGGCGATGTCCCTAGCAGGACAAGGCAGGAAAACAGGTGGCACTGTTATCTCCACTGAAATACCCATATGTCCCTATGACAGGAGCATCATGTGATCAAGAGCCACACTATAAGCTCTCAGCCCCGTGAAAGGACACCCCAGCAAACAAATTATCACCCTGTGCTCACAGGGTAGGACTTTTTAGTCTTGAGCTAAGGAGAAGCCTCCCTGCAGAAAAGTTGATCCAACCCATCTAAGACAGAGTGTGTTAGCTACGGTGCATTTCTGTAGATAAATCAAGACACACATGCGTCAACAATTACGGCTCTGATCAACCGCAGAAAAAGAATATATACAACTACAAACAACAAAAAGAGAGAGAATTTGTTACAATTCGTGACCACCATGATTTTCCTGTATTTCTGATTTTAATACAGTGACCGCTGCCTTGAGCAACCAATGAGTGGAAAGTAAAGGCTGCTTTGAAAAACTGACGTAACAGAAATATTTGTTCTATACATGGTTTTAGACTGTTCATCCTCTTTTGATGAAGAGGGAAAGTGAGAAGAAGCGTCTTTTACTCGCTCAAGTCTTTATTTATCATAGTCAAAAAAAATATTCTTCAATAATACACTATCATCGATAGAGCTTTTGAAAAGGTTAGTATTTTGTGCACGTTTAATGTTAGGGGTTAATTTATTCCAAAGATTTGTTACTCTGTTACTGAAAGAAAATTTCCTTAGGTTAGTGCGACAATATTCATGATAAATTTTATCCACACTATTTCTGGTATTCTCAACTCTTGATGCAGTAAAAAATTTTGAAATAGGAATATTGTCAACACAATTAAATATTTTATAGACTTGAATCAAATCGCCCCCTCACTCGTCTTGTTTTTAGGGTAGGCAGTCCAAGAGCTTTTAACCTACCTTCATAGGGAAGATCTTGTATATTCTTTACAAGCTTTGTTGCTCTTCTTTGTACTCTTTCTAGAGCAGCAGACTGCCTCTTTAATCGAGGATACCAATTGTGTTGCCATATTCCAAATGTTGTCTAATGAAAGCCTTGTATATTTTTGTAAAAATATCTTTATCTATGTGAATAAAAGTACGTTTAATTATACCAATCATTTTGTTAGCTTTATTTATAGAGTTTGAACATGCTTATCGAATACCAGGCCAGAATCGAAAGTGACACCAAGATCTTTTTCATAATCACATGTTGAAATATCTGCACGCTCACCAGTATTACTGTTTAGCATTGTGTATTGGTATCTTGGGTTCTTACGTCCAACATGTAACACATTGCACTTGTCTGCATTAAAATGTAAGTTCCATGTGGTAGACCATTCAGATAAAATATACTAAAGTAACAGTTTGTGTTTGAACTTGCATTTCACTTGTGTCAGTTTTGTTGTTCATGCAGTATTTCAAGCTTGTCCTATTTCTAATGCTGGTGGGTGCACAAGCATTTTTTCTTCCATTATTTGGGAACATGAGCCCAAGGTTAATTACAACGGAGCCATTCTTAAGCATTTGTAACTGTCCCAAGATAAATGAAAATTTTTTTCTTATGACTTGTACCACAAAATTGCTCCTTCAACCACGTATAATGAGAGGGTGGACATGAAATTTTGACAGAAAAACTCATTTTTTTAGTAGGCATACACTCAAGAGTTCATCCCCTTGAGTGATCACACTGTCTACCCCTTCTCATCACAGAAGGGGAACAGCGGAGCTTAATAGTGCCGTCAGGCATGGTATTTCCCAAAGAACAAAAAGCAATAGTTTTCAAACTTGTACCTACGGCTAGAGAAAACTATGACAAATAACATATCAAAAAAGTAGAAGAAAGTAAATGTCGCGTGGTACTGAAAACTTTGAAATAAAATCATTTCTGACGCATTATTTTGCACTCCGACGCTGACCGTCTGCAGTAGCCGGATTCTGCTGCTCGCGCTGTGCGCGCTACGTCATCATCCTTATATGGCGTGGCACCACCCACATTTTTCAACTGCGAAGTGATGGCGGCAACTGTTTCCGACACCGGCGAATCCCGCTTTGGTGAGTAGAACTGATTTCAGTGTGGACGTTTCAAGCATAACAACATATATAACAAAGGGAATACATACAAGACTGTTTGTCATCACTGTCCTGTATATCAGTGGTGTTTATATTTCGCCCTGCTGCATCTACACAACTTTCCCTCCACGCAGTCTCCCGCTGGAATGTATGGTCAGCAACTATCGTCAAACACACACACACACACACACACACACACACACACACACACATATATATATATATATATATATATATATATATATATACATAAGGGAGCGACATAAGTTTGAAAGTATGATTTAAAATTATGATTTAACCTCCATTTTAAATCATACTTTTAAACTATATACACACACACACACACACACACACACACACACACACACACACACACACACACACACACACACACACACATATATATATATAGATATAGATAGATAGATAGATAGATATGCCCCCCCCCCCCCCCCCCCCCCCGGCCTCTGCGTTCCCCACGTTCAGGATGGTCTGGGATGATGCAAGCTGTAAGTAATGGACACTACCCAGGTCAGAGCAGCTTCACATTTCTCCCGATTATAGACATGGATCCAACAAATATGAGCTGCATATTCTCCACACTGCACTTTGTCTCATCCTTGGCTAGCGTTTACAACTGCACACCAGTTCTGACCTTCGACCAACCACTCTGGTGGAAATCAACGATGATCATTGATCATGAGCCAGCTAGCAGTGTACTGCATTCCATCGTCCTTCGCCTGGGAGGATTCCACTGTGAAATGAGTTACCTTGGTTGCATTGAAAACTCATGGCAGGATCTGGGATTGAGCAAGTTTGGAAGTGGTCTATGCTCAAAACTCGGTCAGTCATATGCTAAGTGGCAAGTCTGTTTCAAGAGCTGTCCGTGGACATTTCCTCATAGATGCTGTCCTCAACGCACTGATTCTATCTCGAACTTTCAACGTACCCTTGAACACACTCAGTGTCGGCAGCACTGAAGACACAAACATTGGACAAATACCTTCATTGGCATCACCAGTCCATGACAGTGACCCACCACAGGAACACAAAAAGATGAAGAACTGCAAACAATGGAAGAAGGACCCAGTAGCAACATTTCAGAGCACCGAAGCCTTCATAGTGTCTTGTCTTTGTATGACCGTGTCACAAAGAAGGAACATACTGCAGAGGAGTTTGACGAAAAAGAAAGTGCTGACATAACAGCAGTGGAAAACAAACTTATTGATACAAAAGCTGACCTTGAAGGAAGCCGCCTGTCCCGCCTTTGGCTTCAGTATATGCATATGATCGACATACTCCGGCAGTTTTTGAAGGCAGAAAGGGACAGGCAACTGGATGCTGCATCTCCATGTCTTACAAAGAATGCTTCCCTACTTGGCTGCGGCAGGTCACTCTCAGTATACCAAATCAGTGCACATATACCTTCAGCAAATGCAGCAACTGAGAGATCGCCATCCAGATGTCCACCATGGCTTTCAGTATGGATATCATGTCCTGCGCAGGAGTGACAGGTACTGGGCTGGGCTGAGCACTGATTTGGTCATTGAGCAAGTCCTGATGAAGAGCATCAAGTCAGCAGGAGGTCTAACAAGAGGCAGAGGCATGGCTGAATCCCAGCGCACCAGGTGGCTTCTGTACATGCCAGCTTGTGCTGACATGAATAATGCCCTGCAGGAAGTGACGGGCCAGGCGTACTGCACCAGTCAGGAACATGTGGAGATCAGCGAGACAAGGAAGACGAGAGATGACAAAGACATGAAGGCCATTCTAAACTTCCTTCTTGATCGCAATCCCTTTAATGGTGATGAGCATTGAGAAACATCAGCACTGGGGTGACAGCAGATCGGTCTGTTAATGTAGACAAAGCTGACGTTGTTGGCAAGGCCATACTGGACTCAATGCAAGGTGTAGCGGTACAGGACTTCAAATTTTCAAGAAAAGATCAGGCCATCACCATGAATATCAAAGCATGCGCTAAAGTGGACGGTGAGGCAATTCAGGTGGATCCCCAGCTGCTCTTTCAGCGACTTGTGACAGCAGCTTCTGAACGTCCCCAAGACTTTGATATAGCAGCAATATTCCACTTTGAACTCGCCTCACCTCCTCCCTCCCTCTTTTTGACCAAGCAGGGCTTCTCCGGGAATCCAATAAATCTGCCTTAGCCGATGCCATCTCGGCAACAGTCAAAGGAGAACCTCTTGAAGAAGAAGCTGCGGGTGATAGAGAAGAAATTGTCTTGGATGGTGGCTCTCTCCTTTACAAATTCCCTGGAGAAAGCATGAATCCTTCTCTGCCATTGCCAGGAAGTATGTGAATTACGTCTGCCAGAGGTATAAGAGTCCAACAGTTGTGTTTGATGGATATGGATCTGGTCCATCGACAAAAGATGTAGCCCATCTCAAGCGTTGTGCTGGCATCGTTGGACCAACTGTAAAATTTACAGGAGACATGCTTTTGACCTCAAAGAAAGAGGTTTTCCTCTCCAATCCGATCAACAAGCAACATTTCATCGATTTCCTTTCAGAGGCACTGATCTCCTGTGATGTCCATGTCCTACATGCAAAGTGTGATGCTGACAACCTCATAGTCAAAACTGCCCTGGAACATGCGGCTTCTTACAAGACGACAGTTGTGGGGGAAGATACAGATCTACTGGTGCTCCTTCTCCACCATTTAAACCAGAACTCAAAGCCCATCATTTTTCGCTCTGACAAACACACACGCACCAAGAAACATGGATGGAACATCCAGTGGCTGGCAAAAAGTCTTGGACGGGAGACGTGCTATCTCCTACCATTTGTCCACGCACTAAATGGTTGTGACACAACATCACGACTATTTGGAGTTGGAAAAGGCATTCCACTGAAAAAACTGTCTGACTCCAGGTTTAAGACACAAGCACACATCTTTTGTAGACAAGGGATGCCACAAACTGACATCATCTCAGCTGGGGAGAAGGCCCTGGTGTGCCTTTACAATGGCCGTAACGAAGATACCCTTGATGAACTTCGCTACCAGCGCTTCCACGAGAAGGTGTCTTCCTGTGCCACCTCTGTGCAGATCCAAAGTCTCCCCCCTACCAGCGCCTCAGCAAAATACCACAGTCTACGTGTATACCTCCAGGTTCAGGTAAATATTCACTGTTCCGTGTCCCTATTTCAAATGTGTGTGTGTGTGTGTGTGTGTGTGTGTGTGTGTGTGTGTGTGTGTGTGTGCGTGTGCGCGATTCCATTAAAGAAACCTGCATAACTGCAATAATATGTGGTATATAATGTATTTGTGATCTTTAAAAAATGCCAGAATTGTTCTATGTAAACAACAGTTATTCATTCAAATGTATTACCCACAAAAACAACGTAAGGTTATGATGATTCTTGCTCTCAGGAATGGATCAACCCTTCGTCGGATTTGGAAGCAGAGCACTGGGGATGGGAGCTCATATCTGGACGGCTGGAACCACGGCAGACTGATCTTCTTCCTGCACCAGAGGATCTACTGAAAGTGATCAGGTGCAACTGTATGAAGGACTGCAGTTCAAAGAGATGTACATGCAGAAGACATGGTCTGCAGTGTTCCGTTGCCTGTGGACAGCGCAAAGGCTTGAGCTGTTCGAACTCATCATCGCTACAAGAAGTGGATGTGCTTGACTTCCAGAACTGTCTGTTTTAGAGTGATTCTTTAAAGGATGTTGAAGAACTGGTTTTCATTTGTATTGACATGTGCCGCTCCAGTTGAAATGTACAGTTTCCAGAGATACATGAACTGTGCTGATTACACGGAGCTGATCGGACTTGCAAGACTACCCAAGTTGGATTAATCTGAAGGTGTTCATTTCTTCCTGGATTTTTAAAAAATCAATTTGTGGAGATTTCACTGTCTACAACTGACCACTGCATCTATATGTCTGGGGAATGCAAAGGTGAGTACTCACTTGTGTTCATACAAAGGCAAAATGATGCGTGTGGTTGCAGATGTTCGTAAGTTGTAAAACCCTAAACCGCTTCCAGGTTCAGTACATTTTCAATAATATTTGCTCCGCCTTGCTTCTCTCTATGATTTAGTTATCTAAACTATATTCAGTACATTGATACTTTTCAAATGATATCCTGCATGACTATATATTTTACGAATGTTTGAAGAAATGCTAAAAATAGACTTATGATGACGTCATATTCTTATGGAACGTGACCTTGCGACATTTTGATCGTTCTACTTTTTTGATATGTGAAAAGTTTACTATTTCACTACACATTCCACGTGAAATCATTACTATTGCAATTAGTTCCTTTCTTCACTCTTTTTTTGACATTGGCTTACCGCACTAGTGCCGTCAGGCATGGTATTTCCCAAAGAACAAAAAGCAATAGTTTTCAAACTTGTACCTACGGCTAGAGAAAACTATGACAATAACATATCAAAAAAGTAGAAGAAAGTAAATGTCGCGTGGTACTGAAAACTTTGAAATAAAATCATTTCTGACGCATTATTTTGCACTCCGACGCTGACCGTCTGCAGTAGCCGGATTCTGCTGCTCGCGCTGTGCGCGCTACGTCATCATCCTTATATGGCGTGGCACCACCCACATTTTTCAACTGCGAAGTGATGGCGGCAACTGTTTCCGACACCGGCGAATCCCGCTTTGGTGAGTAGAACTGATTTCAGTGTGGACGTTTCAAGCATAACAACATATATAACAAAGGGAATACATACAAGACTGTTTGTCATCACTGTCCTGTATATCAGTGGTGTTTATATTTCGCCCTGCTGCATCTACACACTTTCCCTCCACGCAGTCTCCCGCTGGAATGTATGGTCAGCAACTATCGTCAAAAACACACACACACACACACACACACACACACACACACACCACACATATATATATATATATATATATATATATATATACATAAGGGAGCGACATAAGTTTGAAAGTATGATTTAAAATTATGATTTAACCTCCATTTTAAATCATACTTTTAAACTATATACACACACACACACACACACACGCACACACACACACACACACACACACACACACACACACACACACATATATATATATATATATATAGATAGATAGATAGATAGATACCCCCCCCCCCCCCCCCCCCCCCCCCCCCCCCGGCCTCTGCGTTCCCCACGTTCAGGATGGTCTGGGATGATGCAAGCTGTAAGTAATGGACACTACCCAGGTCAGAGCAGCTTCACATTTCTCCCGATTATAGACATGGATCCAACAAATATGAGCTGCATATTCTCCACACTGCACTTTGTCTCATCCTTGGCTAGCGTTTACAACTGCACACCAGTTCTGACCTTCGACCAACCACTCTGGTGGAAATCAACGATGATCATTGATCATGAGCCAGCTAGCAGTGTACTGCATTCCATCGTCCTTCGCCTGGGAGGATTCCACTGTGAAATGAGTTACCTTGGTTGCATTGGAAAACTCATGGCAGGATCTGGGATTGAGCAAGTTTTGGAAGTGGTCTATGCTCAAAACTCGGTCAGTCATATGCTAAGTGGCAAGTCTGTTTCAAGAGCTGTCCGTGGACATTTCCTCATAGATGCTGTCCTCAACGCACTGATTCTATCTCGAACTTTCAACGTACCCTTGAACACACTCAGTGTCGGCAGCACTGAAGACACAAACATTGGACAAATACCTTCATTGGCATCACCAGTCCATGACAGTGACCCACCACAGGACAAAAAGATGAAGAACTGCAAACAATGGAAGAAGGACCCAGTAGCAACATTTCAGAGCACCGAAGCCTTCATAGTGTCTTGTCTTTGTATGACCGTGTCACAAAGAAGAACATACTGCAGAGGAGTTTGACGAAAAAGAAAGTGCTGACATAACAGCAGTGGAAAACAAACTTATTGATACAAAAGCTGACCTTGAAGGAAGCCGCCTGTCCCGCCTTTGGCTTCAGTATATATGCATATGATCGACATACTCCGGCAGTTTTTGAAGGCAGAAAGGACAGGCAACTGGATGCTGCATCTCCATGTCTTACAAAGAATGCTTCCCTACTTGGCTGCGGCAGGTCACTCTCAGTATACCAAATCAGTGCACATATACCTTCAGCAAATGCAGCAACTGAGAGATCGCCATCCAGATGTCCACCATGGCTTTCAGTATGGATATCATGTCCTGCGCAGGAGTGACAGGTACTGGGCTGGGCTGAGCACTGATTTGGTCATTGAGCAAGTCCTGATGAAGAGCATCAAGTCAGCAGGAGGTCTAACAAGAGGCAGAGGCATGGCTGAATCCCAGCGCACCAGGTGGCTTCTGTACATGCCAGCTTGTGCTGACATGAATAATGCCCTGCAGGAAGACGGGCCAGGCGTACTGCACCAGTCAGGAACATGTGGAGATCAGCGAGACAAGGAAGACGAGAGATGACAAAGACATGAAGGCCATTCTAAACTTCCTTCTTGATCGCAATCCCTTTAATGGTGATGAGCCATTGAGAAACATCAGCACTGGGGTGACAGCAGATCGGTCTGTTAATGTAGACAAAGCTGACGTTGTTGGCAAGGCCATACTGGACTCAATGCAAGGTGTGTAGCGGTACAGGACTTCAAATTTTCAAGAAAAGATCAGGCCATCACCATGAATATCAAAGCATGCGCTAAAGTGGACGGTGAGGCAATTCAGGTGGATCCCCAGCTGCTCTTTCAGCGACTTGTGACAGCAGCTTCTGAACGTCCCCAAGACTTTGATATAGCAGCAATATTCCACTTTGAACTCGCCTCACCTCCTCCCTCTCTTTTTGACCAAGCAGGGCTTCTCCGGGAATCCAATAAATCTGCCTTAGCCGATGCCATCTCGGCAACAGTCAAAGGAGAACCTCTTGAAGAGAGAAGCTGCGGGTGATAGAGAAGAAATTGTCTTGGATGGTGGCTCTCTCCTTTACAAAATTCCCTGGAGAAAAGCATGAATCCTTCTCTGCCATTGCCAGGAAGTATGTGAATTACGTCTGCCAGAGGTATAAGAGTCCAACAGTTGTGTTTGATGGATATGGATCTGGTCCATCGACAAAAGATGTAGCCCATCTCAAGCGTTGTGCTGGCATCGTTGGACCAACTGTAAAATTTACAGGAGACATGCTTTTGACCTCAAAGAAAGAGGTTTTCCTCTCCAATCCGATCAACAAGCAACATTTCATCGATTTCCTTTCAGAGGCACTGATCTCCTGTGATGTCCATGTCCTACATGCAAAGTGTGATGCTGACAACCTCATAGTCAAAACTGCCCTGGAACATGCGGCTTCTTACAAGACGACAGTTGTGGGGGAAGATACAGATCTACTGGTGCTCCTTCTCCACCATTTAAACCAGAACTCAAAGCCCATCATTTTCGCTCTGACAAACACACACGCACCAAGAAACATGGATGGAACATCCAGTGGCTGGCAAAAAGTCTTGGACGGGAGACGTGCTATCTCCTACCATTTGTCCACGCACTAAATGGTTGTGACACAACATCACGACTATTTGGAGTTGGAAAAGGCATTCCACTGAAAAAACTGTCTGACTCCAGGTTTAAGACACAAGCACACATCTTTTGTAGACAAGGGATGCCACAAACTGACATCATCTCAGCTGGGGAGAAGGCCCTGGTGTGCCTTTACAATGGCCGTAACGAAGATACCCTTGATGAACTTCGCTACCAGCGCTTCCACGAAGGTGTCTTCCTGTGCCACCTCTGTGCAGATCCAAAGTCTCCCCCCTACCAGCGCCTCAGCAAAATACCACAGTCTACGTGTATACCTCCAGGTTCAGGTAAATATTCACTGTTCCGTGTCCCTATTTCAAATGTGTGTGTGTGTGTGTGTGTGTGTGTGTGTGTGTGTGTGTGTGTGTGTGTGCGTGCGCGATTCCATTAAAGAAACCTGCATAACTGCAATAAATATGTGGTATATAATGTATTTGTGATCTTTAAAAAATGCCAGAATTGTTCTATGTAAACAACAGTTATTCATTCAAATGTATTACCCACAAAAACAACGTAAGGTTATGATGATTCTTGCTCTCAGGAATGGATCAACCCTTCGTCGGATTTGGAAGCAGAGCACTGGGGATGGGAGCTCATATCTGGACGGCTGGAACCACGGCAGACTGATCTTCTTCCTGCACCAGAGGATCTACTGAAAGTGATCAGGTGCAACTGTATGAAGGACTGCAGTTCAAAGAGATGTACATGCAGAAGACATGGTCTGCAGTGTTCCGTTGCCTGTGGACAGCGCAAAGGCTTGAGCTGTTCGAACTCATCATCGCTACAAGAAGTGGATGTGCTTGACTTCCCAGAACTGTCTGTTTTAGAGTGATTCTTTAAAGGATGTTGAAGAACTGGTTTTCATTTGTATTGACATGTGCCGCTCCAGTTGAAATGTACAGTTTCCAGAGATACATGACTGTGCTGATTACACGGAGCTGATCGGACTTGCAAGACTACCCAAGTTGGATTAATCTGAAGGTGTTCATTTCTTCCTGGATTTTTAAAAATCAATTTGTGGAGATTTCACTGTCTACAACTGACCACTGCATCTATATGTCTGGGGAAATGCAAAGGTGAGTACTCACTTGTGTTCATACAAAGGCAAAATGATGCGTGTGGTTGCAGATGTTCGTAAGTGTAAAACCCTAAACCGCTTCCAGGTTCAGTACATTTTCAATAATATTTGCTCCGCCTTGCTTCTCTCTATGATTAGTTATCTAAACTATATTCAGTACATTGATACTTTTCAAATGATATCCTGCATGACTATATTTTTACGATGTTTGAAGAAATGCTAAAAATAGACTTATGATGACGTCATATTCTTATGGAACGTGACCTTGCGACATTTTGATCGTTCTACTTTTTTGATATGTGAAAATGGCTTACCGCACTAGTGCCGTCAGGCATGGTATTTCCCAAAGAACAAAAAGCAATAGTTTTCAAACTTGTACCTACGGCTAGAGAAAACTATGACAAATAACATATCAAAAAAGTAGAAGAAAGTAAATGTCGCGTGGTACTGAAAACTTTGAAATAATCATCATTCTGACTGACGCATTATTTGCACTCCGACGCTGACCGTCTGCAGTAGCCGGATTCTGCTGCTCGCGCTGTGCGCGCTACGTCATCATCCTTATATGGCGTGGCACCACCCACATTTTCAACTGCGAAGTGATGGCGGGCAACTGTTTCCGACACCGGCGAATCCCGCTTTGGTGAGTAGAACTGATTTCAGTGTGGACGTTTCAAGCATAACAACATATATAAAAAGGGAATACATACAAGACTGTTTGTCATCACTGTCCTGTATATCAGTGGTGTTTATATTTCGCCCTGCTGCATCTACACAACTTTCCCTCCACGCAGTCTCCCGCTGGAATGTATGTATGGTCAGCAACTATCGTCAAACACACACACACACACACACACACACACACACACACACACACACACATATATATATATATATATATTATATATATATATATATACATAAGGGAGCGACATAAGTTTGAAAGTATGATTTAAAATTATGATTTAACCTCCATTTTTAAATCATACTTTTTAAAACTATATACACAACACACACACACACACACACACACACACACACACACACACACACACACAACACACACATATATATATATAGATATAGATAGATAGATAGATCCCCCCCCCCCAACCCCCCCCCCCCCACACCCCCCCACCCCCCCCCCCCCCCACCACCCCCCCCCCCCCCCCCCCCCCCCCAGATGCGGCCTCTTGCGTTCCCCCCCCCCCCCCCGGCCTCTGCGGTCAGGATGGTCTGGGATGATGCAAGCTGTAAGTAATGGACACTACCCCAGGTCAGAGCAGCTTCACATTTCTCCCGATTATAGACATGGATCCAACAAATATGAGCTGCATATTCTCCACACTGCACTTTGTCTCATCCTTGGCTAGCGTTTACAACTGCACACCAGTTCTGACCTTCGACCAACCACTCTGGTGGAAATCAACGATGATCATTGATCATGAGCCAGCTAGCAGTGTACTGCATTCCATCGTCCCTTCGCCTGGGAGGATTCCACTGTGAAATGAGTTACCTTGGTTGCATTGGAAAACTCATGGCAGGATCTGGGATTGAGCAAGTTTTGGAAGTGGTCTATGCTCAAAACTCGGTCAGTCATATGCTAAGTGGCAAGTCTGTTTCAAGAGCTGTCCGTGGACATTTCCTCATAGATGCTGTCCTCAACGCACTGATTCTATCTCGAACTTTCAACGTACCCTTGAACACACTCAGTGTCGGCAGCACTGAAGACACAAACATTGGACAAATACCTTCATTGGCATCACCAGTCCATGACAGTGACCCACCACAGGAACAAAAAGATGAAGAACTGCAAAACAATGGAAGAAGGACCCAGTAGCAACATTTCAGAGCACCGAAGCCTTCATAGTGTCTTGTCTTTGTATGACCGTGTCACAAAGAAGGAACATACTGCAGAGGAGTTTGACGAAAAAGAAAGTGCTGACATAACAGCAGTGGAAAACAAACTTATTGATACAAAAGCTGACCTTGAAGGAAGCCGCCTGTCCCGCCTTTGGCTTCAGTATAGCATATGATCGACATACTCCGGCAGTTTTTGAAGGCAGAAAGGACAGGCAACTGGATGCTGCATCTCCATGTCTTACAAAGAATGCTTCCCTACTTGGCTGCGGCAGGTCACTCTCAGTATACCAAATCAGTGCACATATACCTTCAGCAAATGCAGCAACTGAGAGATCGCCATCCAGATGTCCACCATGGCTTTCAGTATGGATATCATGTCCTGCGCAGGAGTGACAGGTACTGGGCTGGGCTGAGCACTGATTTGGTCATTGAGCAAGTCCTGATGAAGAGCATCAAGTCAGCAGGAGGTCTAACAAGAGGCAGAGGCATGGCTGAATCCCAGCGCACCAGGTGGCTTCTGTACATGCCAGCTTGTGCTGACATGAATAATGCCCTGCAGGAAGTGACGGGCCAGGCGTACTGCACCAGTCAGGAACATGTGGAGATCAGCGAGACAAGGAAGACGAGAGATGACAAAGACATGAAGGCCATTCTAAACTTCCTTCTTGATCGCAATCCCTTTAATGGTGATGAGCCATTGAGAAACATCAGCACTGGGGTGACAGCAGATCGGTCTGTTAATGTAGACAAAGCTGACGTTGTTGGCAAGGCCATACTGGACTCAATGCAAGGTGTAGCGGTACAGGACTTCAAATTTTCAAGAAAAGATCAGGCCATCACCATGAATATCAAAGCATGCGCTAAAGTGGACGGTGAGGCAATTCAGGTGGATCCCCAGCTGCTCTTTCAGCGACTTGTGACAGCAGCTTCTGAACGTCCCCAAGACTTTGATATAGCAGCAATATTCCACTTTGAACTCGCCTCACCTCCTCCCTCTCTTTTTGACCAAGCAGGGCTTCTCCGGGAATCCAATAAATCTGCCTTAGCCGATGCCATCTCGGCAACAGTCAAAGGAGAACCTCTTGAAGAAGAAGCTGCGGGTGATAGAGAAGAAATTGTCTTGGATGGTGGCTCTCTCCTTTACAAAATTCCCTGGAGAAAGCATGAATCCTTCTCTGCCATTGCCAGGAAGTATGTGAATTACGTCTGCCAGAGGTATAAGAGTCCAACAGTTGTGTTTGATGGATATGGATCTGGTCCATCGACAAAAGATGTAGCCCATCTCAAGCGTTGTGCTGGCATCGTTGGACCAACTGTAAAATTTACAGGGAGACATGCTTTTGACCTCAAAGAAAGAGGTTTTCCTCTCCAATCCGATCAACAAGCAACATTTCATCGATTTCCTTTCAGAGGCACTGATCTCCTGTGATGTCCATGTCCTACATGCAAAGTGTGATGCTGACAACCTCATAGTCAAAACTGCCCTGGAACATGCGGCTTCTTACAAGACGACAGTTGTGGGGGAAGATACAGATCTACTGGTGCTCCTTCTCCACCATTTAAACCAGAACTCAAAGCCCATCATTTTTCGCTCTGACAAACACACACGCACCAAGAAACATGGATGGAACATCCAGTGGCTGGCAAAAAGTCTTGGACGGGAGACGTGCTATCTCCTACCATTTGTCCACGCACTAAATGGTTGTGACACAACATCACGACTATTTGGAGTTGGAAAAGGCATTCCACTGAAAAAACTGTCTGACTCCAGGTTTAAGACACAAGCACACATCTTTTGTAGACAAGGGATGCCACAAACTGACATCATCTCAGCTGGGGAGAAGGCCCTGGTGTGCCTTTACAATGGCCGTAACGAAGATACCCTTGATGAACTTCGCTACCAGCGCTTCCACGAGAAGGTGTCTTCCTGTGCCACCTCTGTGCAGATCCAAAGTCTCCCCCCTACCAGCGCCTCAGCAAAATACCACAGTCTACGTGTATACCTCAGGGTCAGGTAAATATTCACTGTTCCGTGTCCCTATTTCAAATTGTGTGTGTGTGTGTGTGTGTGTGTGTGTGTGTGTGTGTGTGTGCGTGCGCGATTCCATTAAAGAAACCTGCATAACTGCAATAAATATGTGGTATATAATGTATTTGTGATCTTTAAAAAATGCCAGAATTGTTCTATGTAAACAACAGTTATTCATTCAAATGTATTACCCCACAAAAACAACGTAAGGTTATGATGATTCTTGCTCTCAGGAATGGATCAACCCTTCGTCGGATTTGGAAGCAGAGCACTGGGGATGGGAGCTCATATCTGGACGGCTGGAACCACGGCAGACTGATCTTCTTCCTGCACCAGAGGATCTACTGAAAGTGATCAGGTGCAACTGTATGAAGGACTGCAGTTCAAAGAGATGTACATGCAGAAGACATGGTCTGCAGTGTTCCGTTGCCTGTGGACAGCGCAAAGGCTGAGCTGTTCGAACTCATCATCGCTACAAGAAGTGGATGTGCTTGACTTCCCAGAACTGTCTGTTTTAGAGTGATTCTTTAAAGGATGTTGAAGAACTGGTTTTCATTTGTATTGACATGTGCCGCTCCAGTTGAAATGTACAGTTTCCAGAGATACATGAACTGTGCTGATTACACGGAGCTGATCGGACTTGCAAGACTACCCAAGTTGGATTAATCTGAAGGTGTTCATTTCTTCCTGGATTTTTAAAAATCAATTTGTGGAGATTTCACTGTCTACAACTGACCACTGCATCTATATGTCTGGGAAATGCAAAGGTGAGTACTCACTTGTGTTCATACAAAGGCAAAATGATGCGTGTGGTTGCAGATGTTCGTAAGTTGTAAAACCCTAAACCGCTTCCAGGTTCAGTACATTTTCAATAATATTTGCTCCGCCTTGCTTCTCTCTATGATTTAGTTATCTAAACTATATTCAGTACATTGATACTTTTCAAATGATATCCTGCATGACTATATTTTACGAATGTTTGAAGAAATGCTAAAAATAGACTTATGATGACGTCATATTCTTATGGAACGTGACCTTGCGACATTTTGATCGTTCTACTTTTTTGATATGTGAAAAGTTTACTATTTCACTACACATTCCACGTGAAATCATTACTATTGCAATTAGTTCCTTTCTTCACTCTTTTTTTGACATTGGCTTACCGCACTATAAGGAGTGAGAGGGTGGAGGGAAGGAAGAGGGAGACTGTGCGTGTACACAGTGTGTGTGTGTGTGTGTGTGTGTGTGTGTGTGTGTGTGTTTGCATCATGTGTGCGTTCTGGTATTTGCATGAAGGGGAGGGGGGAGACTGAAGAAAATAGGACGAGGCTGTATCATTACTTTTTTGTAATTTTACAACAAGTGAAGGGGAAAAAAATGCCCACATCTTCTCGTTTCTTGTTTTGTCATCGACCGACTCATAAACAAAAACACACAGTGTCCTTGAAGTTGTGTTGTCTCCCTTCAACTCTCGTCTTGTTCTTGCACTTTCACAGATGTTCAGTGTTATCATAAACCAAGTGGTAATGTTTAAAAGCTTTGATTGCAACACACACAAAATGCAAGGACAGGATCCTCGGTTGATAGTGTCTACACGTCCGTAAGCTGGCGACAATAGAGATTAGTTCAAAAGAAATCAAACTCTCCGCCAACTCACCTATTGCTTCGGGGGCCGTCATATTTCGGTAAGTAGTTAGGCCCTATTTCCTAACAACCCCAATCAACCCAAACCCAACTAGAACGCGAAAACATGGCAGCACACCAGGTTCGGGGGTCCATGTAATCCAACCAGGACAACGAGGCATGGAAGCGCACTGGATTCAGCTCCTGTTCATTAAGATAATTGCAGTCCATGTCTTGACATTAAGAAGGCAATCTCCTGTCCCTAACACGTGACATCGAATCTTGGCGTTATGACCGGCAGCTGATTTGGTGCCGACATCAGGTCCAAAATTAATAATCATTTTACCGTCCATTTTTATACATTTCAAATTATTATATTTTATGCTTAATTACCACCTTCCAGTTTTCTGTTGTTTCCCTCTCTCTCTCTCTCCTCTCTCTCTCTCTCTCTCTCTCTCTCTCTCTCTCTCTCTCTCTCTCTCTCTCTCTCTCTTCTTTCTTTTCTTTCCTGGTGCTTCAAATCGATTGTCTTGCAACTTCTTGGTATCTTTTGATTGTCAGATTATTCTGAACATGCTCTTTCCCGCACCCCACTCTCACCTCTTTCTCCCTCTCCTTCCTTCCCGCCTTCTCTCTCTCTCTCTCTCTCTCTCTCTCCTCTCTCCTCTCTCCTCCCTCTCTCTCCCTCATTCCTTTTTTTTTTTTTTTAATAATCCGTATCTAATTTTGTTCTAGCCACTTTTACATGCCTCTTTTATTGCCTCATTTTATTTTGCATTGTTGACCCTACTCATGGTGAGGACTGGATGTAAAAAAAACACATCGGTGCTTATCTATTATCCTCGTAAATAAAGAATTTGCCACTACGAGACAAGTAAACTCACCAAAGACCCCTGCCAAGTGACGTTTGATTCTCCCCACACCCACCTGCCTGTGTGGAGATTTGTGAAGATACTGTGGTAAAGATCGTCCACCATCCACCTCAAGTGTATTGAAGGAATACAACAAAAATAACAAAACCCTTTTGGATTTGGCGCCGAGCTTTGTCACCCCACTGCCCAGTGAGTTGTGGCATTCATCCTTTCAGATTGTTTTTAACAGTGAACACACACTTTTAACAATTCACATCTACTACACAACGGGCAAAAAAAAAAAAGAAAAGAAAATGTATACTCGAATCTTGTATACAAACGTAAAGTTTTGTTTGTAAAATTGTATGTAACTTGTGTCAGTCTGTCTTGTTTTTCATGCATCATTTCATGTTTGAACTTATTTCTCATTCTGTTTGTCAACAGAGCTCAAGCACTTTCAAATGCATAGGCCTAAAGTACATGCGTAACACCTGAGACATTCTCGAGTATTTTTTTAACGCTCCTGAGAAAAATGAAAATTCCATTCGATGACTAGTACCGGAAAGTTGCTCCTTCAACATTAATAAGAGGTAGATGATGATGATATAAAACTATTCGATCATTTTGATAGAGAACACACCCTGAGTCTATACCCCTAAAGGACCACATCTTCCACCCATACTCGTCACAAACTCCCCATCCAAAGCATGACTCCTACATTTGATGCTGCCGTATTTCGAACCATATATCTTCAGGATGTCAAGTCACATCAGTTGTGACGGAATCCGACGTGTTACAAACAGAGCTACTGAACATGTGTTATCAGCTGCCAAATCTAAAAAACAAAACGGCTCAGGAACAAGTAAACAGAAAACATCAACGCATTCCACCACCACCCCTCCCCGCCTCCTCTCCATCTCTCTTCACTTCTACTACAAGCACATTTTCACCATTTTTTTTTTCTAACGGTAATTAAGTTATTGCCGGATGAATTGCACGTACATATTGACAGGCAAGGCCTATACGGACTTTGAACTACTTGAAGTCAGATCTTCAAGGGCTTTAAGAACCCACTGTATGAAAGGGTACCTGATTCAAGTCAGAGAAGGTTTAAGAAGTCAGAAGGAGAGGAATGGAGTCTGTCTTCCATCACGCCGGGCCCAATGGCCAATAGGCTATGGGAAATTTAGCCTTTAATCTTTTTATGCGTCGTTGTAATGCCTGACATGAGATAGGTCGTAAATTACTGCAGTTTTGTGTTTTGTGGATTACAAGGTCTGCTGTACGAATATTTGTCCAGCATGCAAAATTGAATTTTTCTGTTATTATCTTTACATTTTTATATACAATCCCTCCCTCCCTCCCTCCCTCTCTCTCTCTCTCTCTCTCTCTCTCTCTGCAAAACTGTGCACTTCTCTGAAAAAAGAGACTGAACAAAGCCTCTGCGCAGGAGGCCTGAGATGCACTGCTCTTTACTGTGAGTGAGGCGATAGTGCTCATTGCCAACTCGGACTTTACAAGTGCGGCTACCTGACTTGTGCATTTTGTGTGTGTGACTTTTTTTTTTTTTGTTTTTATTTTGAATCGTTGGTTCTTTGCTTTTTTGTCTGAAGTTTTATTTTGCTTTTTTTTCCTCTTCTTCTGTCCCCTTAATTGTAATTTTGTATTAGAAATGCTTCCTTTGTGAGTGCGTGTATGTTTTT
Organism: Conus betulinus; assembly: GCA_016801955.1. Lineage (NCBI taxonomy): Eukaryota > Metazoa > Mollusca > Gastropoda > Neogastropoda > Conidae > Conus > Conus betulinus. The sequence goes on from JADBJO010010860.1 coordinate 71,287, forward strand.
CATTTCAGAAAAAGTGTAGGCCCTATCTGTAAGTATACCATCTGACCGAGGAGCTCACGGACATATTCTGTGAAGATTTTCTTTCTTCTCATACGCTTCTGGTTTTCTGAAAGTTATTACTGTGTGTAAACCAGCCCCATTTTCTCTCTCTTTGTATGCCATCTTATTGAGCTCTTTGATAGGCTATACAAGCCTTACCGCCAGTTGGCGTGCGTCATCATCGTCACCTATTATCATACTGGATACTGGATGGTTTCCGTGTTGAAGCTCCTAGGTGCTTGTTTACAGGTTCTTTTCCACTAGAACAACTGCATGGTACAAAACTTCGACAGTTGTAGCTAATGGTAACAGACAGGGTCGAACTTTGCAGGAAGGTCCTTCCAATGTGCGTCGAGCCCGTTCTTGAAAGCACTGACTGATGGGGTTCTGACCACACTGTTTGGCAGGCTGTTCCAGGTGGCGGTCGCACGCTGTACGACGAAGAAACAGCTTCTGATGTTGAGCCTGAAGTGTGATCTTTCCAATTTCAGGCTGTGCCCTCTGCTGTGTCTCTGCCTTGGAAGTAGCTGGAATGGGGGCGGCTGGTCAGGTACAGGCCGTGCGTGTACTTGTACATATCGATCATGTCCCCCCTGAGACGGCGATGTTCGAGACTAGGCAGGTTCAGTGCAGCAAGGCGCTCTGGGTATGGCTTTTCTTTCAAGATGCAATGAGTTTGGTGGCACGCCTCTGAACATCCTCCAGCTCGCAACACAATGCCTTATGCCGGGGTTGCCACGCTGTGTGCCCATACTCGAGAATCGGGCGAACCAGTGACTTGTACAGCTGGGTGAAGACCGCAGGGGTGAGGAAATCAAATGATCGTCGGATGACTCCAAGGATTGGTTTGCTTTTGCAGTCGCTTGGTTTATGTGGTTCTTGAAGGTCAGCCCTTTGTCAATCAAGACGCCAAGATCCTTCTCCACCTCACTTTCTGGTAGCTCCACCACAGTCTGCTCCCCCTGGGCATCCTGGCCTTTCATGTAGTATTTCCTGTCCGTCTTCGGGTTCCCCATTCTCAAGACGGAGCACTTCTCAGGATGGAACCGCATTTGCTAGTTCGTCGACCACTTGTGAAGGCGATTCAGGTCGTCCTGCAGTGTTGGCATGGACGTAGTATATCATCGTCGTTCCTTGCGAAGACCTTCGTGTCGTCAGCAAATAACTTGACGTGGCTCTGGACATGCCGAGGCAGATCGTTTATGTACATGAGGAACAGTACTGGGCCAATGACACTGCCCTGGGGGATGCCGCTTGTCACCTCTCCCCACTCTGACTTCACGCCGTTGACACACACTCGCTGCGACCTGTGGCTCAAGAAGTCCTGGATCCACTGAAGGACATTTCCCTTGATGTCACATCAGACACAACTAGAAATAAGCAAGAAGAACGAGTCAGCATGGCCATGCAAAGAAAGACTTCGAATCTGTCACCTTAATATCCAACGTGCAGTTAACAAGGCATCAGATATATCAACATTGATTTGGAATCATGGTAAACCGAATCCATGCTTATCACACCCAGGCAAAAAAAGACAACGTCTCATGATTAAGTTCCCTCCCCTTACCAGCCGCCGTGGCGAAGTGGTTAGCGTCGCGGACTCCCGGCTTACGGGCTCAGTTGGGAAGACTGGGACCACACAGTCGAGTTTCATCCACTTAATGGATGCGTTTCTGAGAGTGTGTTGCTCAAATTTCCTGACCAACACTGCAGGTGCCTGTATCTCTCGGGCCTGGTTGACGCCGGGATATATTATGAAAGGAAGCGTAGAGTACAGCCCTGTCATGTAGTCTCAGACGAAATGGAAATCCGTAGCATCATCTTAATCATCCTCATTCTCATCGTTCAGCATTTAAAAAAAAAAAAATGTCTCAATTCTGTGGCCCTTCATGCCCTGCTCTCATGGTGACCTCAGTTTCGATGTCCTCTCCACGTCTGTGGCCTTGGTTTGGTTCCGTCGGGGTCACCGGTATCGGTGGGTCCATGGGGGCTGTCGTTTGGACGGACGTGGTGGCGCCCTCCGGAGGGAGAGCTCACTACGCGCCGCTCCGCGACTAAGCAATTATTGTCGTCAGTAGGGGGCTTAGTAGGTGGTGTCCTGCGTATGTTAGATCAGAACAGGCGCCACTGAACACCACCGAAGTGACTCGGCAGCAGTGCGGTGTCTCCTCCGGTGGGTTGCCTCTCGATGACTTGACGTTGACCGCTCCCTGTGGATTGCCGGTGCCGGGGCTGCGGCGGGGCCGACCGGGCTGTGGCTGTGGACGGGGGTGTCGGAATGAGCGGCGTGGGTGCACTGCCTCTGAAGTCGCGCAGAGGTTGGGACAGCCAACTCTCCAAAATCAAACGCTTCCTCGACCTGCATTCACGTAAGCTCTTTTTCCAGTCTCATATTCAATCATACATAGACTATGGGTCTATTCTATGGGACTCTGCTCGCGCTAACACACACTCAAACCATTGCTAAGCCTGCACAAACGAGCACTCAAATTAGTCCTTCTAAAAAGCGGTAGTCTCCTGGACTCAGACTATGAAAAGGTTCAAGTTCTCCCGTTAAGTCTGAGGTTAGAATACAACAAGGCATCATAATGCACAAGATTGTGTCTGGAAAGGCTCCCGCAACATTAGTTCACAGATTCTCAATTAATTCCTCAAAGACTTTACCCAAAATTCATGTCCCTGTTCAAGGATTGACTTATTCAAATCCAGTTCAACATATTCAGGTTCCTGTCAATGGAACTCGTTCCCCGAGGCAACCAAAACAACACAAATGCATATCAACCATCAAAACATCATTATTTCAACCATCTTACGTTGCCAATGCTTGTATACATCCCACCACCACCCCAACAACCCTCCTTGCCTTATGTATGAGCATGACCTATTATGAAAGTGTTTTGTACTTTAAATGTACATGTTATTCTGTTAGTAAGTATGCC
>JADBJO010010860.1:74364-91864 GCA_016801955.1 Conus betulinus
CCAAAATCACACGCTTCCTCGACCTGCATTCACGTAACTCTTTTCCAGTCTCATATTCAATCATACATAGACTATGGGTCTATTCTATGGGACTCTGCTCGCGCTAACACACTCAAACCATTGCTAAGCCTGCACAAACGAGCACTCAAATTAGTCCTTCTAAAAAGCGGTAGTCTCCTGGACTCAGACTATGAAAAGGTTCAAGTTCTCCCGTTAAGTCTGAGGTTAGAATACAACAAGGCATCATAATGCACAAGATTGTGTCTGGAAAGGCTCCCGCAACATTAGTTCACAGATTCTCAATTAATTCCTCAAAGACTTTACCCAAAATTCATGTCCCTGTTCCAAGGATTGACTTATTCAAATCCAGTTCAACATATTCGGTTCCTGTCAATGGAACTCGTTCCCCGAGGCAACCAACAACACAAATGCATATCAACCATCAAACATCATTATTTCAACCATCTTACGTGCCAATGCTTGTATACTCCGCAATACATCCACCACCCACCACCACCCCCACCCTCCTTGCCTTATGTATGAGCATGACTATTATGAAAAGTGTTTTGTACTTTAAATGTACATGTTATTCTGTTTAGTAGTATGCCTTGCGCACCTCTCTGTGTGTGTGTGTGTGTGTGTGTGTGTGTGTGTGTGTGTGTGTGTGTGTGTGTGTGTGTGTGTGTGTGTGTTTCTTACTACCTCCTGCCTTTGTCATAACGTCGTTATGTTTGTATTCTTACGCGACTCTCTCTCTCTCTCTCTCTCTCTCTCTCTCTTCTCTCTCTCTCTCTCTCTCTCTCTCTCTCTCTCTCTCTCTCTCTCTTTGTCCTGCTGGAATGACTGGATTTGTTATCCATAATGATATATACCCCCACCCCTCCCCCTACCCATAGTGACTGGGTCATCATTGTGCTTTTTTTTTTTTTTTTCTCCATTTGTGCCTTATTTCATTCTTTCCCCTGTGCTTCAAAATCGATCGTCTTTTTGTATCTCCTTGGTATTTTTTTGTTTGTTAGATTGTTCTAAACATGCTCTTTCCCGCACCCCACTCTCGCCTCTCTCTCTCTCTCTCTCTCTCTCTCTCTCTCTCTCTCTCTCTCTCTCTCTCTCTCTCTCTCTCTCTCTCTCTCTCTCTCTCTCTCTCTCTCTCTCTCGAATGAATGAATGAATGTTTATTCATATAGGCCTCAGCCCCTCATGAAGGGGTAAACGTACAGATATACGATTTCATCGTGCAATACAAAAGGCTACGGTTATGGCAGGCACATCATGCAAAACTAGGAAGTAGCTATTTCTCTATATTTAAAAGCCTTATACAAAAACAACGATAAATTTCGTACAACATCAGGTTTAGTGCATGCCATGAGTAGACTTAGTTTAAATAAACAAGGTTCTCTCTCTCTCTCTCTCTCTCTCTCTCTCTCTCTCTCTCTCTCCTTTTTATTTTCATTTTGTTTCATTCCGTATCCTGTTTTAGTTCTAGCCACTTTTTGCATGCTTCTTTTATTGCCATATCTTATTTTGCATTATTGACCCTACTCAGGGCGAGGACTGGATAAAAATAAAGCACATCGGTGATTATCTATTATCCTCGTAAATAAAGAATTCTGTCTTGTCTTATCTTGTCTCTCTCAATTGAATGTTTCTGTTATCATCTTTACATTTCATATATATATATATATAATATATAAAATACTGCTAAAACGCCTAATAAAAATCTTAAGGTGCTCAACCCCTTGGGGAGCAACATCTGTTTTTTGTATATAAAAAATATAAAATCAAACACTGAATACACAACCTCTGGAAGAACACATATGAAGTTATCCAATGGTTCAAAAACCTTAACAAACAGAAGAACACAGTATTCATCACATTCGACATAGTAGACTTCTACCCTACCCATCCATAGACGAAGAGCTACTCACTAAAGCTCTGAAATTTGCTAATAAACACACAGACATAACAGGTCAGAAATGGAAATCATTTTTCACACCAAGAAAACTTTACAGCAGAAATGATACATGGATCAAGAAAACGAATAAAAAACTCAACATTTGATGTGACCATGGGATCGTATGACGGTGCCGAAACATGTGAACTAGTCGGACTGTTTTATACTATCCAACATCCAAAAGCAACTCGGAATACAAGTCGGACTGTACAGAGACGACGGCCTCGCCGCGCTAAACAACAATCCAAGAACCATTGAAAACAAGAAAAAAGAACTATGCAAAATTTTCCAAAACCATAACTTAAAAATCACCATCGAAGCAAACAAAAAGGTAGTGAACTACTTAGACATAACACTTGACCTCAACAACTACATATATAAACCATACAAGAAACCTAATGACACACACCCATTTATGTAAACATCAATAGCAACCACCCACCATCTATACTAAAAACCATACCCAATGGCATAAACAAGAGATTATCTAATCTGTCACAAAATGAAAGAGTATTCAACAATGCAGCAGCAGAATACCAAGAGGCATTGCAAAAAAAGTGGTTACAGCTACAAACTACAATACAACCCAGATAACAACATGAACAAAAACAAAAAAAGCAGGAAAAGGAAAATCACATGGTACAACCCTCCATATGATGGACGAGTAAAAAACAAACGTAGGAAAGAATTTTTCAAAATTTTGACAGCATCCTTCCCAAAAGAACACAATTGTCCAAAATATTCAACAAGAACACCATCAAACTATCATATTCATGCATGCCTAACCTTAAAAATATAATTGATTCATCCAACAAAATGAAAAGCAACACAGCAAAGAAGGGTGAAGAAAGGAAATCCTGCAATTGTGCTAAAAAAGAACAGTGTCCCTTAAGCAACAAATGCCTCTATAACAACATTGTATACCAAGCCACTGTGACATCAGAAAATGAAAAAGAAAAACACATAGGGATCACTGAAAATCACTTCAAAACCAGATACGCAAACCATAAACAGTCATTCAACAAGAAAAATACAAAAACCAAACAGAACTGAGCAAATATATTTGGAGACTTAAAACAAAAAAATAAACTATAACATATCCTGGGAAAATCATAAAAAGGGCATCACCATACAACAACATTTCAAAAAGATGCAACCTATGTTCAACAGAAAAATGGTTAATACTATGCAAACCATACTTAGCAACCCTAAATACTAAAGTAGAAATAGTAAACAACTGCAGGCACAAATGGAAATCGTTGTCAGCAAACGCACCCTGAACTGTAAACAACCCCAAAAACCGAACAATACGTGCAGCCAATCCGCACGTGCAAACAGTGACATCAGGCCATATAACACCGGCAGTAGGCGCCCCAAAACCATCCTGACGAGAGCGCTGGCTCATATATATATATATATATATATATATATGTAAGTTTAAAAATATGATAAAAAAGAGATTAAAAAAAACACCAACAAACTTGTTTCAAGCTCTCTGCTCTCTTCAGGGTGTTCCTGAAGAGAGGAACACCCTGAAGAGAGCAGAGAGCTTGAAACAAGTTTGTTTGGTGTTTTTTTAATCTCTTTTTTAATCATATTTTTAAACTTATGTCGCTCCCTTCCCGGTTGAGCGTTTTTAGAGTTCTTGCTGGCTCTCTAGTTTTTTTTTGTATATATATGTATATATATGTATATATATATTATATATATATATATATATATATATATATATATATATCTCTCTCTCTCTCTCTCTCTCTCTCTCTCTCTCTCTCTCTCTCTCTCTCTCTCTCTCTCTCTCTGTTTGTCAGATTGTTCTAAAATGCTCTCTTATCGCACCCCTCTCTAGCCTCTTTCCCCTCTCCTTCTCTCCTTCTCTTCTCTCTCTCTCTCTCTCTCTCTCTCTCTCTCCTCTCTCTCTCTCTGCATCTTTACCCACACTCCCTTCGCTCCTGCGTCTCTCTCTCTGTCTGTCTGTATGGCTGGCTCTCTCTCTCTCTCTCTCTCTCTCTCTCTCTCGCTCGCTCGCTCGCTCGCTCACTCTATTTTTTTTTTTTTTTTTCTAAATTTAATCCCGTATTGTATTGTAGTTCTAGTCACTTTTTGCATGCTTCCTTTGTTACCTCATCTTATTTTATATTGTTGACCCTACTCAGGGCGAGGACTGGATGTAAAAAAAAAGCACATCAGTGCTTATCTATTATCCTCGTAAATAAAGAATTTTGTCTTGTCTTGTCTTGTCTCTCTCTCTCTGGAGATTTGAAGGTGATTTTTTTTTTCCTTTTTGTAAGTTCCCCCCGTTTTCCGGCTCGTCTTTTGAGAGAAATCAACCGGATGTGCATTCATTGATTCGGAACAAAAAAATTTCGTCTGCTTCATCGCTGGCACAGGAACGGTGTGCAGCCACTCTGCCATGTCGAAGAGACGACCCTGTGTATCATGTGTTGTAATCACGTTGCTCTTGATAATCGGGGCTCAGAGTGCTACACCGGAGGATGATAAACTGACGAAGCCACAAGATGTTGGCAAACATGCTTCATCTCAGAAAACTAATGGCTCAGCGGCAAATGAGAAAGGATCTACTTCGAAGGCGACTTCGGTAAGTCTAAAACAGTTACAGTGACGAAAGTATTTCTTGTTCGGGAATGGATATTACGTCTTGGGATTTGTGTGTTTGAGAGCCATGTAGGGCTTGATGATATGAATGGAATGTTAACATTTTTCAGTAAAGAAGTTTGCTTCCGGCAGTCTAGTTTTAAGTTTTGCAAGTTTTCAATCATTCATTGAGTTAATATTGTACATTAAACATGCAGAACTTCACCGAGTTGACGGCGGCAAGTCGCCGAGTGTGTGACTGTGACACTGCGATCATCGGATCGCATTTGTCAACCATATGATTTTAGAGACCTGGAATTGTTCACGTTTTGTGATCAGATCAGTGTTCAGTCTCACTCTCTTTCTTTCACTCTTTACATATTAAAAACGGATATGATCTGACATTAAATTGTAAGAAGACTCTCATTCTTTCTCTGCTACAGAAAAAAACGGATGTGATCCTACAAAAAATGTTATGAAAGGGCCCAGCATAAGAAGAAAACGATGCTGTTTTTTGATGAGCTTTAGCTTGGTAAGAGCTTGCTTATATAAATAAATGATGTAACCATAGATACTGAAGAATAACTTGGTCATGCGACAAGTAATACTAACATTAGTCTTTTGAATGGATAGGTCCAATATTTAGAGGGAAAAAAAAAAATCAGTAATAGTATGATCAAAACAATATCTCAACGCGTGCACATGTAGTAATACTACACATGCATTTGCATACCCTTATGTGATGAGATACACTGACTGACAGACTGAAACCATTTACTGTCAGATTAACATATTGTTGTACTGACGAACAATATGTTAGATGAGATGAGATACACACTATATTTGTCCATTTACATGATGTACTGGAACTTTGGGGGAAAACAAAATCAGTATGCATGATTAAACCATTTTTTTTGGTAAACACATGTAAAATATACTGTCATTACTAAGCATGTGCGCACGTGCGCGCACACACACACACACACACACACACACACACACACACACACACACACACACACACACACATACACACACACACCACGGAGTGACACATACACTCATTTTGTCTCTCTCTTTCATACATGTAAACACTTTTACAGACTCACAGACAGGCACACACAGAGACTCACACACAGACACATGCACACACAGACACACACAGACACACACACACACACCACACACACACACCACACACACACACACACACACACACACACACATACACACTCATAGTATCATTGACCTACATGCAGAGCTCTTGATGATGGGCATTTTGTACATATTTCATCGATTCATGCTTTGGAGCTCAAATTCATTTTCAGTGCTTGTGTGAATGTCACTCATTCAAATTTGCCACCCTATAAAGACATATTGAGTATATTTAGTTTACAAAAACAAAGGTGAGTGGCAAAATCAGAGGATTCTGCCATCAGAGTGGGAGAGTATGTGACTGGTAGAAGTGAGGAACCCAGTCACCCAGGGCTGCCATATCGTCACTTCAGTCATCATATAACAAACTATGCGCTCAGAATTTATCCACTAACAAACCACACATGTCTTTAGGCATCAAACTGATTAAGAGCTGGAATGCTTAGCTATTCATTTTTTTTTCAAATGTCTTTTGCTTGAGATGATGAACACAGCAAATGCAAAATATATTGCAGAGCTTTTAGAGGTATCAGGGGTCAAGTGACAAGCTGATAGAAAAGTGAGGGGTCAGATTTGAAGATCATCGGCCAAGTTTGAATGAATTAAGTCAGTCAAGTGACAAGGAGGGGGGAGGAAGGAGGAGGTGATGTCGGATAGGGGCTACTGACTCACACCTGTTGGAAAAAGAAAACTGAAAGGGGAAGGAGATAGAAGGGAATTAAAAGCAAACAAAGAAAGAAATGAAAAACGCTTTTTTCAAAGAAAAAAAAGTTTTTTAAAATGTCCCATTTTTTTTTTTTAATGGGATTTATTTTGGTAAACTTGCGAGTTTAAAGAAGAAACATGGGGCCTGTTGACTTGAGCTTTATTGGCTGATGTCTAGTCTAAGCTCATCAATAAGGATTTCTAACAAGCATTGGGGGCATACACAATTGAAATAACTAAAAAGTGTGAAAAGAAAAACTTGAAAATACAATCTTAACTGGGTTGTTGTTTGAAAGGGCCAGATACTGAAAAGAGCTCATCGAAACAGATGATGCAGTATACTTCAGCTGAAAAGTTTCTCATTTTTTAGACCTGCAACCTATGACTTTGGGCCTATTGGATATTAACTCTAGTAAGTAACACTGACTTACCACAATCATCTGGTATTGGCCGATGGGTGCATCTGGTCAAAAGGCTATGTGCCTTTGTTTTTTTAGAGCTGTTTTTTCCTATTAAATAATATCTAATCTGTCTCATCTGTCTGTGCACAGTTTTTTGGCATGTACATCACTCCATACTTGCTTGTCATCATCAGTCGTGAGACAGTTTTGTGAAAGCAGTTTGCTAGTGAAATCAAAGAACATTCATTAGGTTCTTTTCCTGTGGCATCAGACAGCACTTTGTTGATCGTAGAATCATACGGTCTGTGTGTCAGTACCTAACAACCGCTATTGCAAAAATCAACAGTGAGTTTGCATGAATCTCTAAACAATGAATGTTTCAAGGCAAGCAGAGTGCAGTGCAGTCCGGCCGTTTTCAGTGACACTGACAAGTCATGAAATGGATCAAACAGATGATTACATTACACCTGTTCATTTATACTTACAAGGATTGAAAAATCAAAGAAAATAAACACAAAATCCAAAATTGCACGCAGACACAAGGTATCTTGTTTATACCCTTTGAAATACAGCTTACAGACTGAACATGAGTGAAAGGCACTCTTTTAGCATTGATGATGTGGGGTTCACCCACATTGTACTAAACACTTCTGCACATTAATCTTTCTCCCTCTTTCACACTTAATGCAACTGCTTGCTCTTACACACCTAATTAGGTCTTTCCCATGCTGTTGTGTGCTTTGCAAAATAGTAACATATTAAATTCCAAATTTTAGAATTATCATGAGCAAACTGTTACACCTATACACACAACTTGTAGACAGCACACCCTGTCACACTCACAGACACACAGACTCAGTCACTCACACGTATGCATGCATGCATGTACGCGCACGCACACACATGCATATATGCATGCATGTGCACACACGCACTCACAAAAATGCATTTACAGGCGTGCACACGCTTGCACACACACACACACACACACACACACACTCACACTCACACACACACACACACTTAATTAATTACACAAGCACACATACTCACACACATGTATACACAAATGTACCCTCTCTCTCTCTTTGAGTCTGTCTCTCTCTCTCTCTGTGTCTCTCTGAAGTACATGCACACATGTGCTCTCGCACACACACGCACACATGCACGCACGCACGAACGTACGCACGCACGCACGCATGCACGCACACACACACACACACACACACACACACACACACACACACACACACACACACACACACACTTATCAGAGAAAGGCAAGGGAAAGGATAAATTGATAACAGCGAGGTCAAGACAGGATTAGTCACTAAGTCAGTATTGTCCTATTCTTGCTGCTTTGTTGTTATTACACGTTCCACACCAGTGGGTTCATGCGTGTCATTGAAACAGGTTTTTCACTGGTCAGCATTGACAATGTAGGGTCAGTGGAGGTGGTCAGGGGAGATGGGGCTGACCAGTCATTACATGGTTTCCAGGTGGCTGCACTTGCAGAATTCCAGCCAGCAGCTAATGCTGGGGACAGTGGGGTGGGTTACCAGTCTGTGCTTTGAAACTTTACTACCCACCCAGCCATCCTTGTTCCCCTCACAGAATGTACGTGGACACAACATAATGTGCTCAAGGAAATGTGCATGATAGGCACACATGGGTACACGTGCAAACACACACAGACACACAGACACACACACACACACACACACACGCACACACATGTGCACTCACACACACACACACACACACACACACACACACACACACACACACACACACACACACACACAGTGACACACACACACACACACACACACACACACACACACACACACACACACATGTGCGCTCACATACACACACACACACACACACACACACACACACACACACACACACACACATACATGCACATACATATTGTGAGAGGGCTAGTTTTGAAACGTCTGAGACTAATAAGAGATGCAACCAGCATTTACATGTATATATTTGTAGTCATGCCGTTGTGTGAAAAAAAAAAAAAAAAAAAAAAAAATCCTTCACTAGACAGGAATAAAATTTTAGCTAAAAAAAAACCCCCAAAAACAAAAAACTTTGCTATTTGAAGGATGTCCACCAGTGAACATACAATTTCTCTGCCTCCACTGCATACCTGATTTTCAGGGGAAAAGAATGACATAACTTAGACTAGAGTGAGCAAGTTAAAGAAAAGAAACCATGGTAGAGAAAGTGATCTGTTGTGTGTTGTGTATTATTGTTATTATAATGAATACTTATATAGCACCTATTCTCGCCTAGAGACCAAGCTCTAAGCACTTTTCAATCCACACTCGTTTACACATTGGGCTGCCTACCTGAGTAGTGCCGACTGAAGAGCTGCCAGCTGGTGCTTCGTTCAGTCATTTCCTGTGTCATCCATCTATATCATTCAATATCGTTCACTCAGTTTCCTTACTTCCTTCATTCTTTCCATTTCTCACGCATGGTGCATGCTATGTGCAACGTGTCATCCATACCAATGGTCAAACTGGCCTTCTCTTCCGACAGTTGCTGATGAAATTTCATGTGTGTGCAAGGAGTTAAGTGTACATTCACACACGGAACCTCGGTTTATTTCATTTGAAGGACTATAGCTGCTGCAGATAGCTGAAAGGAAATTAAAAAAAAAAACCCTCTCAAATGCACCAGACTGCTTTTGGATCGTTTATGTAACATACTTGAGTTTCCTCCCCATTTCAAGTCCTGAAATGAGGTGGAAGCCATTTCTTGAATACTGCCCACAAAGAGCCACTAAGAGAGAGATTTCTCTGGGAAGACTGGAAGCTTCAGTATCTGCACATCTTTGCCGGTGTATGCTCTCCCGATAGCAATAAATCAAGCCCAAAGGTATAAACCCATATTACTAGATTAAAATAATGGTTATGTTTTTGCACTTTGCTTCAGGTTTTATCTCCTTTTGGATTATGGAATCAGACTCTTTCTTTCTAAAAAACCCACAAAACTTGGAAGTAGATTTAAGAAAAACTTCAGAAAGTAGACATTATAAAAGTTGTGTTTATTAATGACAACCTCCACCCCCACCCCTGCCCTACCCTCAACCTCCTGCTGCCCTCCTCCCCGTCTAGCAGCCATTTAGCAGCTGTACAGTGATTTCAGCACAGTGCAGGTGTTGCCCTGTGCACAGTGATTTCTGCACAGTGGAGGCGTTTGCCCTGTGCACAGTGATTTCTGCACAGTGCAGGCGTTGCCCTGTGCACAGTGATTTCTGCACAGTGCACAGTGATTTCAGCACAGTGCAGGCATAGCCCTGTGCACAGTGATTTCTGCACAGTGCAGGCGTTGCCCTGTGCACAGTGATTTCTGCACAGTGCAGGCGTTGCCCTGTGCACAGTGATTTCTGCACAGTGCACAGTGATTTCAGCACAGTGCAGGCATAGCCCTGTGCACAGTGATTTCTGCACAGTGCAGGCATAGCCTGTGCACAGTGATTTCTGCACAGTGCAGGCGTTGCCCTGTGCACAGTGATTTCTGCACAGTGCTGGCGTTGCCCTGTGCACAGTGATTTCTGCACAGTGCTGGCGTTGCCCTGTGCACAGTGATTTCTCACAGTGCTGGCGTTGTCCTGTGCACAGTGATTTCTGCACAGTGCAGGCGTTGCCCTGTGCATGTGTTCGCAAGCCAATGATTGTTGATGCCAATTACTAGAATTAGCCTGCTAATAGTATCTTAATCCCCTTCAGCTGTACATGTACAGAAGGTCAGTGTTTGATCTTCTCACTACATACTGGAAGAGGGATTAATACATCAGTCAGTGGGTCTGCACCATGGCTTTTTTTTTTTTTTATATATATATAGACTCAGGAGATGAGCAAAGGTGCTACTGGGATTCAAACCACAGACTGTAGTGGATACTTAGTAAGTCTTAGGTTGGAAGTGCAAGTCATTCCATAGGAGTACCAAGCTTCTGTGGTCAACCAGAAGTGAAAATTTCACACTTTTTTTTTTTTTTTTTTTTTACCTGACAGCAGCTTTAAAAGAGGGTAACAGTGGGTGTGTATGACAACAGAGAATTCAGCTTCTGCTGATTGCCAGTTTGTCATTACCTTTACTAATGTTCATCAGTAATTAACCATTATCTTTGAGGATGTATCCTTTGGTGGATACCTCAACAAACGGTATGAGATTGAAAAGTAGGTTTCAACAGTTGAGTTGAATTATGAAAAATTCCTGCTTTCTTGGGTGGCCTATGTCCCTATTTTTGATTGAAGTATCAGCACAACCTGAGTTTATCTCAAGTTTGTTCTACATTTAGTTGTCTGCATATCTCTGTTGTCTTATCTTGTCTGTCTGTCTGTCTCGCCCTCGCTCTCTCTTGCTACATGTGTAGTTTTTTTTTTTTTTTTGTTTGTTTTTGTTTTTGTTTTTTGCTTTTTGTCATATGAAAAGAAGACCTTGATGAATACATTTGAAAAAAAAGTATGATGTATGAAACTTGTTGTAGATACCATTCATTTCTCTTTCTGGAAATATCTCTATAATGTTTATTGTTCATTTTGTGAATAAAAATGTGAACAGAGAAAATATATTTGAGGATGTACACTTTGAAGAACCAGCTGAAGAGAGGGTTTGGGGACTTTACGAAGTCTATTGTGAACATGTGAAGATTCTTTTCTTCTGTTTCTTCTAGTGTGCACTGAAACACACACACACACACACACACACACACACACACACACACACACACATATATATATATATATATATATATATATATATATATATATATATATATATATATATATATACTCACATAAACACATACGTATACACACTCACAGTGTATGCACACACACACACACACACACACACACACACACACACACACACACACACACACACACACACACACACACACACACATTTGCACAACGTAAGAACATTCTTCTCACTACCTTTTTTAACATTTGTAAAGCATAGAAACAAGTGTGGCACAAACGACTAATGTACAAAATAAAAAATTGGAATCAGTAGGAACATACATGTACAATTGTATTCAATTTTTCTACACTGTAGGCACATCCAAACAAAATAGGAAATACATATTCCAACCCAAGACCTTTGCAGATAGGTTTACCCCAAGGTTCTGTAATTTCTCCAGTATTATTTAATATTTTAATTTCTGATCTCCCTAACAGTCTTTCTAAAGATATTGAAGTGGCTCAATTTGTTGTTATGCCAATGGACAAAAGTGACAATGAAAAAAATACATCATGAAGATCATTAAATTACATCAAAATAAAATATATCAACATGAACTAAATAAGATCAATAACTTTTTAAATGAGAACGGCCTTTCTCTTTCCCCAGAAAAAAGAAATATGATTCTTTTTAATTCGGTTACGATCCAGGACAACTTCCCACTTTTACGTTGGATGGCATTGTTTTAAACTATGCAAAAAGTGTTAAATTCTTGGGTGTTATCTTAAGCAATAAGTTAACTTGGAACACTCACATTGAATACATTTAAACAAAGCAAGCAAGAAAAGCTTAAATTTCCTAAAAATAATTAGCAAACAATCTTGGGGACAGGATTCGAAATCATTAACCATTTTAGCAACTGCCCTTATTCGCTTTAGACTAACTTACGCTCAAGAAGTATTTTTTAATGCACCTCAGTACCTTTTAAATAAACTTCAGAGCACTGACTGCAAAGCTTATAAAATTGCCCTTGGGGTTCCCACGCATACATCTAACTTAGTGACCTATAATGAAGCAGGGATCTTGCCTCTTTCAGAACTTCAGAAAGCTTCTACTTCAAAATTTGTCACAAAACAGTTTTTGCTCATCAGAAGTATGTTTAAAATCAGAGAAGGATTTTGGAAAATGTGCCAAAAAAACATACAGTCAGCAAATCAGGTCTATGAATTTACTCATTTTCCTCTGATCTTCTAAAGGATACCAAAATAGATAAAAATAACATAGCCCAAAAGCCTATATGTTCACCTATTCCCAAATGGGAACAATAATAATAAAGCCTCCTTTGATATTGATTATACAGATGTTTCAAAAAAGGATTGCCCACATATCTTAAGAACATCTGTTTACGCTCATTTAGAAACTAAGTATAATCATCATTTGAACATTTTTACAGATGGCTCAGTGCTAGAAATAATAACACGGGAGCAGCCTTCATAATCCCTAGCCTCAAAGTAGAAAAGCTCTTCTGTCTTGGTAAACAGTTATCGATATTCAGTGCAGAATTACTTGCTATACTTAAATCGTTAGATTTTATTCTTAATTTCCAATAAAAAGTTCACAAATCTTAATACTATATAATAATAGGTATTTATTCTAAAGCAGCAATCTACTCGATTAAGTCTGCATGTCTTTCAGTCCTACTTGATATGATTCTTGAAATTCATCACATTATTCACCTTTTATCTGTGCAAGGCATTACTGTCACTTTTGTTGGATCCCTTCTCATTGTGGTATAGTACCCAGCGAGCGTGTGGATCAACTTGCACGAAAACAGCTCAAAATGTCAATTATGCTATACCACTCAAAGTTCCCTTAGACTTGAATGAATGTTTATCAATTAAATTCAATGTCAATAGAAAAGGTTATAACCTCATTGAAGAACTCAGACATTCAATATTATCACAATCGTATAAAATTTAGTGATGGGTACAAGGGGAAAACGTTCAAACAAGCCTCCTCCTCATCTAGGGAGATTGAAAGCTTAATCCATAGATTCTGTTTGAATGCATTGAAAACAAAACATTGTCATAATATTAAATGTATGTGTGGGAAATCCTTTAATAAATGTCAGTCATTTGCTGATTTAAT
Source organism: Conus betulinus (assembly GCA_016801955.1). Lineage (NCBI taxonomy): Eukaryota > Metazoa > Mollusca > Gastropoda > Neogastropoda > Conidae > Conus > Conus betulinus. The sequence goes on from JADBJO010010860.1 coordinate 88,036, forward strand.
GCCCATGGGCAAGAAAGCTCCTAAGACATTTGGGTATTGATGGTTACACTGATGGATCAGCTTCATTGCCTTTACCATATATTTTAAACAATTACTCTGTTCTTGACTCAGTTTGTAAGTGTGTTTGTTAAATAGTTCAATTGGCCCTTATCTGTAGATCTTATCGCTTCTCACTTTAAATTGTTAAGGGAAGGAAGAGGGATTGGGGGTGGGGGGGGGGGGGGGGGGGGGGGGGGGGAGAGGAGGGATGTCATATTTTATCATTAATGGATTAATACACTTCATCACTTGCATACTTCATTCACCCACACATAAACTGTCTGAATCACTATAGTGGAAGGACATTAAACCGACCACACACACACACACACACACACATACACACACACATACACACTCACACACTCACATGCATACGTACACACACACACATACAGTGACACACACACACACACAGAGTCACACACACACACACACACACACACACACACAGGGGTAAGCATGTTACATAGCACATGCACTTTGTCCTGTTTGGTTAGTAATGGGCTAATGCTATCAGGTTACCACCCTACCATCCTGTCCAGCAACACAGGTATCATGTTCTCCAGTTTCATGGCTGGCTTACTAGTAAGGCTGGGCCACTTGGCATAAGATTTTGATGTTTGTGCTGGCCCATCTATTCCCTCCTGCGTCTGAGTCAGTCACTGGGAAGGTTTATGTGCATGCAGCTATTTGCGAGCCATTGAAGTCTTACAGAAACTGTGTGCGTGTGTGTGTGTGTGTGTGTGTGTATACTTATGCTTGTGAGGTTGTCTTTGTGTGTGTGTATGTTCATAGGCAAAAATTTCAACTCTAATGCTGCTCACAACATTTTCCCACCTGTTATCACTGAACTGTGTTTCCCATTGCCTGTTGTCTCCCACTTCTCAGTCTCTCACCCCTCTCTTTATCTCTCTGTCTGCCTCATTCTCTGTTGTCCTCTCTCCCCTCTCCTTTACCTCCCCCCCCCCCCTCCACCCCTCAGACTTCTCTCTCTGAATGATGGTGTGTGTGTGTACATGATGTGTGTGCATGTGTTCTTCTGTGTGTGTGTGTGTGTGTGTGTGTGTGTGTGTGTGTGTGTGTGTAAGTAAGTAAGTAATGTGTGTGCGCAAGCATGTGTGTGTGTGTGTGTGTGTATGTGTGTGTGTGTGTGTGTGTGTGTGTGGATTCTGGATCATATGAATTCAAGAACTTCTGACTGTAGGGGATCAGCCGGCAGCTGTTTAGTATAATACTAATAGTAATTTTCAAGATTTTTGAAGTGTTTCATTGAGTTAAGATTAAGATTAAGATTAAAATTATAGTCCTGTCAAGTTTCATTGAGTGACAGAAAAGCTTGTGATAGGTGACGTTTTTTTTTTTTTCTTTCTTTTTTTTTTTTTTTTTTCCTTTTTAATTGCCTTCCCAAGAAGATGATCACCATCAGTTATAGTGATCATTTTGAAGAAAGATCAAGTCTGTTGAATATTTGGAGCTTACCACGCTAGAGGAAATACTAGGCAGCAAAAGGGGTTCAGTGTGTGTTCAGGGTTAATCCAAGGTGGGGATAGTGTGATATGAAGTTTTGACCAAGTGTTATATGGTTATCTTCCGGGGACTCTGTGTGTGTGTGTGTGTGTGTGTGTGTGTGTGTGTGTGTGCGTGCGTGCGCGCGCATGCACACAACAGAGCAAATGTGTGTGCGTGGATGTGTTCTCTCCTGTCTCAGTGTCTGCCTTTGTGTGTGCAGGCTTGCGTGCATGCATGCATAGGGTGTGTGTGTGTGTGTGTGTGTGTGTGTGTGTGTGTGTGTGCATGCACACGTTTGTGAAAGGGAGTGCATAGTAAATAATTCACTGAATGGTGGGGGTAGAGTTTAGAAAGTTCTTGAAGACCACCTCCAAGATAGGGCAAAAATAATCATTTGATCATCCTAAGACACGCACACACACATGCACACACACACACACACACACACACACACACACACACACACACACACACACACACACACACACATATGCACAGAGGGATGCATGCACGCAAACATGCACAAACATAAGCAAGTGGGAAGAACACACACCTGCACTCACATTTGTTTTTGTTGCATAGTGTATATATGTACACTTTCATACACACGCACGCACGCGCGCGCACATACACACACACATACACACACACACACAGACACACACACACACACACTCACTCTCTCTCTCTCTCACACTCACAACATTTGCACGCACACACTCACACACATACACACACACACACAGGCACACTCACACACTCAGACACACACACACACACACACACACACACACACACACACACACACACACACACAAATGCAGTCTTGTGCCAACGTCATTATCAAAAAGCAGATGCCATGGCTGCAATAAGGAGACACTAAATTTAGGTGTGTGTGTGTGGTTTTTTTGTTCACCAGCAAATTGAAAAAATAGATAATGCTACCCCACCCTTTTCCATTCCTTACCCCCCACACACATGCACAGGCACACACATGCATGTGCGCACTTGCATGTATGTGTTTGTTGAAAGTGTTCTGTGGAATCTTGTGCAAAATCACACATGCAATATCTGGAGCATCCCCATTATCTGGATGTCCAGCTGATCTGATATGCCTCAAAAGGGCTTTCTCACAGTCGTTTTAGTCAGTAAACAGAGCCTTAGAACTTTCATGTTAGTACAAAAGTACTTCGTTGTTATGTTGACCACTCCTTTTGTCTGGAGATCCACTTTATGTTTTTTTGCCATCTCAATGTCTTAAATGTCAGGACTGATGTGTGTATTTAGTATGGTTTCAAATGTTATCTCTTCCACAAAAAAGTTAGGAATATGAGTTTGTCTGCGCAGTGCATGTTTCTATGCAGAGTACAAATAACAGGGCTGACACACTCACATGCATGTATGCACACGCACACACACACACTCTCTCTCTCTCTCTCACACACACACACACACACACACACACACACACACACACACACACACACACACACACACACACGTTCCATTTCCATACATTCATATGTGTGCATATCCATACAGAACACACACACACACACACACACACACACACACGTTCCATTTCCATACATTCATATGTGTGCATACCCATACAGAACACACACACACACACACACACACACACCACACACACACTCACACACACACACTCACACACACACACACACACACACACACACACACACACACACACACACACACACACACACACACACACACACAGGAAAACAATGCATGCAGACATATTCACACACACACACACACACACACACACAAAGTAAAGTTGATTGGAAAAGCAGATGCACATACTACCATAGTGAGCTATTTACATATATTTTTTGATAGAGTGAAGGAAGTGTTTGATAGTACGATGCAAACACTAAAGCCGCGTGGCTTTCAGAGTTCTTAAATAGATGGATTCACCAAGGTATTCAAATAGTGACCATTGTGAATACTTAACATCACTAACAGCATATTAGGAAGACGCTCAAAACTTGAAAACTTCAAAGTATAAGAGGTTCCAAATGTTCATGTCCAATTGTTTGTGATGAGCATGAGTAAAGTGATTGGCAGAGCGAGTTGTGAGACCGTTGGCAGCATCATTTCCCAGTGCACATATGCGAGTATGCATGCATTTGAACAAACAGGCAAGCACACGTGCACACACAGCGCTAACATACACACATCTGTTCTCACAAGCATGCAAGCACACACACATGCATGCACACACACACACACACACACACACACACACACA
>JADBJO010010860.1:99364-102016 GCA_016801955.1 Conus betulinus
GATGAGAAACATCATCTTTGGAATGTGACAGTGGGATTGATACCATGCAACTGGGGACTCCTTTCAAACCTTGGCCCCAATGTTCTGGACTCTTCCGTTTCACTGTGATGTGAGTTTTCATTCCATCCCGTAGGCCCCAGCATTTGGGGCGTTTGGTCGACTGTCTTGCTTGGCACCAATGTTGTCCTGGACTGTTGTTTTGGGTGGTTGTGGTGGTCCTCTTTTATAAAAAAAAATCACCAGCATTAACAGATTTCTGTATATCGACATCGCACACGTTACATTCTTTATCGACATAGTTTTATAAGTACTCTACTTTTTTTAGGTGTGGGAAAGTTTGAGCTGTTTCATATAGGGGTACATAGTATTGTATTGATTTTGTGTTACCCACAAAACTAGAATCTCATGCCTATATTTAGTCTCATTTGTTTATACACAGCATCCTTTACTTTATCTACAGCCAGACAACACATGCTAGAGAATTAGTTTTATGTAACAGCACATGTAGACCTACACGTCAAGTACATTCATAAACACATGCGGCGCAGTGCACACTACACACGACATGCACAAACACACAACGCATGCAAACGCGCACACACACACACACACACACACACACACATCCAACATTCTTGCATAAAGGATGGCATGGACCGACACTCAGGAAAATGTCTTGAGAATACAATGGCTGGGCATAATTCTAATCAGGATTGAAATATGAAATGGTTGTTTTAATGATTTTCATTTCATGAAAAAAAACATGAGCAAGAGAGAACTCATACATCAATACATTTATGAAGAGGGGAAAAAACCCAAAACCCATATATATTTCAAATGTCTGTAGTGGTTTAATTGTAGGAATTGTGCAGCATTCCTGAAAAGTAAAGAGAGAAACGAAGAGCGAGGTTCTTTCTTGCTGTGCTTATTTCCTTGTAATCATCAGACATCGGCAGTGTGTCAAACACTCACACAGCTTTGTCTTGAAATGCGCAGGCCTTCAGTCAGACTGCTTTCTTCACTCGCTTTTCAGGGACGATGAAATATTTAAGAGGAACATTAAAAAAAAAAAAAGGAATTATTATGAACATCAACAAAAACAAAATTTTGTGCAAGAAAGTAGGGTCCCCCGCCCCCCCCCCCCCCCCCCCCTCCCCTCCCCCCATCTCCCTCTCCTCCACACAAAAGAAAAAATAAAAAAAAAAAACATGTATATATATACATACATATTTGTATATATTACACAGCAATCCTTTCCTCTCCCCCCACCCTCTCTATCTCTCTCCCTCGCTCTCTCTCTCTCTGTCCTCCTCACCACATACACACACACGCGCGCGCACGCACACACACACACACACACACACACACACACACACACACACACACACACACCACACACATACACATATACTATACTGCAATCTGTGGGTTTTGACTTATAGACAGTGACATTCAATGGATACCCTGTGGTTTTTGCGGTTAACAGACAAAGGTAACGCTGTCACTGTTTTCCACATCACTACAGCACTGTCATACGCAGATGTGATGTGGCATACTGTGTTCTGTGATGTCCCCTTGACAGAACTGAAAGTGAAACTTTCACCATCGCATTTTGATGAAGAGTAAATAGACAGCCATAACCAAGGCACTGTTAGCTGTTTGAAGGAAGGCACCGACACATATTCATTATCTATGCAAATACGACGGAGTAACGTTCTGTGTAAATGATGAAAGCAATTTCATATGGGAAAAAAACCTGTGTTTTTGTCCTTTGATCACAGAGGGAAAGCTTTTCATCTCTTCTGTCTCCCCCCCACCCCCTCCCCCCCCCCCCCCCCCCCCCCCCCCCCCCCCAGCCCCCCCTCCATCATGATCCCCCCCCCCTCATTTTCTCTCCATGCTGGCCTCTTGTCTCACTCATTTCTATTATTCAAGACATACGATGTTTTGGGTGATGGGCATGTTCAATTAAGAAGTGGGTAATGCCACCCAAACATATGGCTCCTCGTTCAACACAGTGCTCAGTGAAAATGTTGTTATTAAGTTTTTTTGTCTTGTTGTAAGCAAAGGAAGGGAAGAGAAAACTGCATGGTATGGTTTCTATCGTGTGTGATGAAAGCTGATCAAAAGCATTTGGAACAGAGTTGAAAAGTCCTGCACTACTTTTATGCACAGTGTATATCAGTGATGCTCTTAAAAAACACACACACACACACAAACAACACAGACACACACATGAACACACACACACACACACACACCACACACACACACACACACAACACACTCACTCACTCACTATATCTTTTTTGCATTCTGTCAGAGAAAAAAAATGCTGTGAGTAGAGTGCAATGCCAAATTAAACATGTTGTTGAAAATGCACTGAGACATAGCATGAATTAGGTTTGCTTTATAAATGCTGTTGGGAGTTATTTTGCCTGTTTGCTTTGATTTTGTTTCCTTCCCCCCGAGATATTACTACGGGATTGTGTACCGTGACCCTGTTTCTAAATTTTATGCTTGTGCTAGAGAAATCACAGTGTTGTTTGTATCTTTCTGTCTTTCGTTGGTTCGTCTCTCTTCATCTCCCCTCTCGTTCTCTCTCTTCTCTCCTCTCTCACGTCACGACATCTCCCCTTTCCTCACCCTCCA
>JADBJO010010861.1:0-5000 GCA_016801955.1 Conus betulinus
CCTGTTTAACAAGAACACGGGGGGTGTAAGCAAGAATCCTCCCTCCCCACCCCCACCCCACCCCACCTCTAAACACTCCCTCCACCACAGGTCCTTCCCATTCATCCCCATCCCCAGACCAGTGGCCGAATTCCTGGCCGTCTGGTCCGTTGTGTCCTGGTCTAAGCTTTCAGGCCCACTGGCTTTTTCCTGCTGTAGAGTATTTAAACAGTGTCTTCATCTACATGTCTGCATGTGATGGTTTTCCACCCTCTCACTCTTAGCTCTGTTGTGGTGTGTGTGTGTGTGTTGGTGTGTGTGTGTGTTGTGTGGTGTGTGGAATCAACGTTAATATCATAAAACATGTCAGTTTGCATCTCCCCCCGCCCCCCATCCACCACCCATCCACCAACCACCATTTTTTAATTTATCCTCCACTTCGCCCAGGCTTCATCCCCCCATTCTCTCTCTCTCTTCCGGTCTCTCTCTTCTTCATCGCTCATCTCTCTCTCCTCTCCTCTCTCTCACTTCAGCCCCTATTTTCACGCAGTCCCTCTCCGTTGTGTCTAATTTCGAGGCTTTTGGTGTATGCGCTGGGCTTGTTACTACCGAGGACTTATTTCGTGCGTCTTCATGGATTTGTCTGCGTGTGAACGATTTGAGATCCTCTCGCTCTCAATGTATGATCCGCCAGGTTTGGCTAGTCATTGCCCTCATGTACTCGGATGATGACGTCTGTGGGTATACAATGTTCTGGGTTTGCTGGATTTATACTGGTTTGTGTCAATTTCTTTCGGTTTATTGATCAGTCTTCTTTTTCATTTGAAGGCTTCAGGGTAACTGCTTGAGTGGATCGTTGGAAAAAATTGATCGATTGCTTCCTTTGCTCAAAGACGCTTCTGTTTGTGTGTCTTCGAAAACCTCTTTTGTTGTGTGTTAGATGTTGTTTCCTTTGATCAAAGACCTTCTGTTTTGGGGGTCTTTTGATGTTTGTTTCTTTTTGATCAAAGATGCTTCTGTTTGTGTTTTTGATGTTTGTTTCCTTTGATCAAAGACGCTTCTGTTTGGGGGTCTTTTGATGTTTGTTTCTTTTTGATCCAAAGATACTTCTGTTTGCGTGTCTTTTGCTGATGTTTGTGTTCCTTTGATCAAAGACGCTTCTGTGTTTGGGGGGTCTTTTATGTGTTTGTTTCCTTTGATCAAAGACGCTGTCTGTTTGGGGGTCCTTTTGATGTTTGTTTCCTTTGATCAAAGATGCTTTCTGTTTGGTTGGATGTGGGTTGTGTATGTGCTTTTTTTGATGTTTGTCCTCCTTTGATCTAAAGACGCTTCTGTTTGTGTGTTTTGTCTGTGGGGTCTTAGATGCTTTTTTCTCCTCCTCCTCTCTCTCTCTCATCTCCCTCTCATCCATCTCCTCCCAGGACATGCGCCAGTTCTCTCTCCCATCTTATCTTCCAATCGTTTCAATCGCTCTATCCCACCCCCACCCCTCTCTCTCTCTCTCTATCTCGCTCTCTCTCTCTATCTCTCTCTCTCTCTCTAATCTCTCTCCCCTTCGCCTTCCCTTCTTTCATTACTACAATTTTTCACTCTCTCTCTCTTGATCACTCGCTCTCTGTCTTCTCCCACCCCTCCCCCATCCCCAACCCCCTCTCCCTAACTTCATGTTTGTTGATAACGCATGTTACCAGGAATTCTCCCCTTCATAATCCCCCACTCCAGCCCCCACCTCACCCATCTCCCCCTCCCACCCCCCCCCCCCCCTTCTCCTGCCGTCCCCTTCCAACCCACTCCCTCCGTCCATCCATGTCCTGCAAAACAGCATTTGGTTATCGTCTGGCCATTGTGGTGTTCAGTTCTCGCTGGGCTTTCTGTCCCTGATGACACTCTACTCGCACAGTCTTTCTAACATCTTCTTCATTGGGACAGTTTTCATGACACATTTGCTATATTGTCCTGTCTGCTGCTGAGCTTGAAGAGTAGGAATTATACCATCATGTCATTCATTATACATTCATTAATTCCATTTGTTTTCCCAGTAAACTGCCAACCTTGGAGAGGTAGAGAGAGAAGCAACTGCTGACGTCCTTGTCGTAAAATCTTTCCGGGCTTTGTTTGATTTTACAGTTTTTGCATCCTTTCGTTTGTTTTCTTTTCTCTTCATCTATTCTTGTATTGAATAAGACGCTGATTTTTTCTTTACTTGACTTACTTCTTCTCTCTTGGGTATGTTGGAGGAGGAATTTTTTTTTTAATTTTTTTTTTTTTTAAAACCTGCCCTGAGGGGTTGGGGTCTGATCAGGGATTATTACATTGCTGGTTTGTTCTTCAAACGAGTGTCCTGGTTCGTATGTTTGCTTGTTTGCGTGTCTTGGTCAGATTTTTTGTTTCTTTCTCCTCCTGTTCCCCTCTCTCTTAGATTGCGTTTCTTGGTCAGGATTTTGTTTCCCTCCTCCTGTTCCCCTCTCGCTTCTATCCCCCGCCTAACCATCTCCCAACCACCATCATTCACCACTGTCCTCCTCCCCTTTGTTCTCAACTCTCTCGTCTTCCCTCTCTCCTCTCGTCTCCTCCTCCTCTCTCTTTCTGTCTCTCCTCTCTTTCTTCTCTCTCCCTCCTCTCTCACACTCCTCATCCGTCTCTCTCTCTCTCATCTCCTCTCATCTCTCCCTATGTGTGTGTGTGTGTGTGGGGTGTGTGTGTGGGTGTGTGTGTGTGTTTCCGCTTTGTCCTCTCTGGTCGTCTGTCTCTCTCGCCTTAATTCTCAGCTCTCTCTCTCTCTCTCTCTCCTCTCTCTCTCTTCTCTCAGTCCTGTCTGCCTGCTGCCTCTCCTCTCTCTCTCTGTCTCTCTCTCTGGCTGCCGCTCCAGTCTCCTGCCTGCCTCTCTCCCACCTCTCTCTCTCCTCTCTCTCTCTCATCCCTCTCTCTCTCTCTCTCTGTGGACGCAACGTTCATCAGTAACATGGTAAAGCAAAAATCCTTCGACCCCCGCAACCCCCATCTCCCTCCCTCCCTCTCTCTCTCTCGCTCATCCCTACGTCTGTCCACACGGCTTCTCTCCCTCTACTGTGGAGTCTCACCTCTCTTCTCTCTTCTTCTCTGGCTCAAGTTCCTCTTACCTGTGTAACGGAATCCTTCTGTGGGTTTCTGCCGTCTGCACCCTCCGCCCCTTCTTTTTCTGCGCCCGTCGGCCCCCCTCCCCCCCTCCCCCCCTTCCCCACGACACTCGCCTCCAGCCCATCCATCCTCCCCTTCAACACCCTCCCCACTGTGTCTCCCCTATCACTCTGTCTTTGTGTCTGTCCCCCAAGCTCTTGGTCCAAATCACCAGCTGAGTTTTCTGCTTTTAGTCCTTATTTACTGTACTCTTCATCTTCATAGAATCATCGGCTGGTCACCAGTTGAGCTTGAGAACCCTCGCACGCTCGTCTCAGAGTGTTATCTGCTTGGGCTCGCTGTTTAATTGCCATCATTTACCTTCAGGTGACGACGTTTTTCGTCTGTCGTATAAAAATGTGTCGGCCTTGGTAGATTTAGCCTACACGTTTGTGTCATTCGTTTTGTTCGATGTTTTTCCCCCCCCCTTCAATGCTTTTGGGTAATGCTGAGAGTGTGGTTTGATTGATCTATTGTTTCCTTTGACAAATACGTCTCTGTTTGTGTGTTTGTCTGTTGTGTCCTTACAGTTTGTTTATCCTCCTCTTGTCTCCCCCCCCCCCCCCCCCCCCCCCCCACCCCCCCACCCCCCCCCCCCCCCCCCCCCCCCCCCCCCACCCCACCATCTCTATCACAAAGCATGTTCAATCAGTTGCAATTCTCTCTCTCTCTCTCTCTTCTATCTCTCTAACTCTCTCGAACTCTTCTCTCTCTCACTCACTCTCCTCTCTCACTCTCTCTCTCTCTCTCTCTCTCTCTCTCTTCTCTCTCAATCGATGTGTTGAATACAAATTTGATTAGCAGAATACTCCCCTTTATCCTGTCCGCCCCCAGACCTCATACTCACCTCTTAATCCTCCAATCTCACTCCCCTTTTTAACATCCCCCCCCCCCCCCCTCCCCATTCATTCCAATCCGCTCCCTCCCGCCCCTGTTCCTGCACCCAGTATTGGGTTACAGTATGGGCCTGTGGATTCGTTATCACTGGACTTTTACTGATGCCGGGGATCAACTCGCCGGATCTTTCCCCCTTATGGTTCCTACGGACAAATTCAAGACGCTCTCGACAGTCTCTAGGTCCCCTGTGCCCTGGTGTTTGTGAATGGCATTCAATCGCTGAGTCAGTCTCTCTCTCGCTCTCCTCTCTCTCTCTCTCTCTCTCTCTCTCTCTCTCAAGACATCGCCAACCTTGTTTGAAAAAAAGGTAGCTGATGACCGTCATTGTCGTAAAAATGTTTCGGCTTTGTTTGATTGACAGTTTGCATCATTTCGTTTGGTTTTTACCGTATCATTCAACTGTTGATGATTGGTTATCTTTTTTACTTTCCTCCTGGAGGGTTTTTATGTAAAAACTTGGCCTGAGTGCGTCGGTTGATTGACGGATTATTTACTTTAACGTTCTTGGAGAAGTTTCCCGGTTGTGTGATTGTGTTTCCGCGCTGGGAGTGTGTATTTCATCCTCCGTGTCCCTCATCTTCTCTTCTCTCCTTCTCCTCTCTAAAACCATCTCCCAACCACCATCAACTCCCCACTCCTCTCGATCTCTCCCTCTCTCCCTCTCTCCGCTCTCCCTCCTCCTGTCCCTCCCGCCCTCTCTCCTCTCACCTCTGTGGAACTCCATTTTGATCAAGAACACGTTTGAGCAAGATCCCTCCCCCACCCACAAACCCACACCCTGACATCTCGCCTCCAGGCCCTTCCCACATCATCCCCCATCCCCGGCAGTGGGCCTGTAAGCTTCTTCCTGCCTCGTCCGTTGGGTCTGGTCCCTAAGCTTTCAGTCTCACACGGTTTTTTTTTTTCCTGCTGTAGACTTATTTCCTGGGGTTTCTTCATAGACATGTCTGCCATGTGAATGGTTTGCC
>JADBJO010010861.1:17500-22500 GCA_016801955.1 Conus betulinus
GCGCTGAGTTGGAAATCATGAAGAGACTGGGAGCGTCTTCTGGGAAACTGCAGGCCTACGTCATGGTGGAACGGGTACTGGATCCTGCCCTTGTATTCAGATGCGCAGCACGGATCTGTAGCAGAATTAAAGGAACTCGTCATTGGGTCTTTTTCCATCTTTCTACCAACATTCGTCCCAAATCGGTTCACTGGTTTTTGCATTATCTTGCTTACAGGCAAATAAACAAACCAACAGACGCAGGTAAAAACCCTAACCTCCTTGAATAAAAAAAAAATCCCAGGTGACTTTGAGTCTCTCTGTCAATGTTTGCAACTCGGTTTCTTTTTTTTTTTTTTTTTTTTTCTTAAGGAAGGGGTCGTGTTTTTTTTGTTTGTTTTTTTGTTTTATTTTGGGGTTGTTCTTTTTTGTCAGCAATGTAACTGGAAACCTACTGAACTGCTCTGACCGAAACAAAATCGATATTCAACGTGTCGTCTGCCGGGTATCTTTGGCACATGAACCGGGTAGGTGCAGCTATGATCATGATGGAGTCCTCAGTTCTATCGAGAGATGAATTGCAAAGGCTGTCCCTACCATTCGAAAGGAAGCTTACAGTATTGGCCAGTCACGTAGCTCGACATATATTCACAGATGCAGTGATCATCATCATCATCATCATCATCATCATCATCATCATCATCATCATCGTCATCATCGTCATCATGATCATGATCATCATCACAGTAATAATATTAATACAAGTACAAATGCACAACAACAAGTACTACTACTACTACTACTACTACTACTACTACTACTGCTGCTGCTGCTGCTGCTGCTGCTGCTGCTGAAGCTACTGCTACTACTACCACTGCTACTATTACTACTGTTACGGCTGCTGCTGCTACTATTACTACTACTACCACTACTTTTTACTACTACTACTACTACACACTACTGCGTCTTCTGCTTCTGCTACTGCTACTACTATTACTACCACTATTGCTATTATTACTACTGTTACTGTGCTGCTACTGCTACTGCTACTACCACTACTATTATTACCACTACTACTACTGCTTCTGCTGCTGTTACTGCTGCTGAAGCTACTGCTGCTATGGCTGCTGCTACTGCTACTTTACTACTGGTGCTGCGGCTGCTACTACTACTACTACTACTACTACAATAATGATAATGATAATGATAATATAATAATAATAATAATAATAATAACAGATGATGATGATGATGATATAATGCTGCTGCTGCGCTGGTGTGATGGTGATGATGATGATGATGATGATGATGATGATGATGATGATGATGATGATGATATCATCATCTTCATCATCAATGGCGTTTATAGATCGCAATATCTTGCTTGAACAGCTCTGTACAAAATGCGCAGCCCGTTCGCCATGCAAAGAACACATCTTCATGACCACTTCTTCACCTCTCTCACCCAACCCTACAACAACGCACAGACCCCCCCCCCCCCCCACCCCGCCACCTTCCTTCTATACAATGCACGCAACTGACAACATAGATCAAAGGAATGCTTGTCAAACCAGGTATTTCTTTAGCCTATCGTTCAATTCAGACAGAAATGACATGTTGCAGACTAGATGGCAGCAAGTTCCAGACATTTGGGCGCTGAAACTAAAAGTGCATTCTCCCGTCCTCTTCCGTCTGGGTTTTGAAAGTCTCAAGAGCTTTTCGTCGGGAGGAGCAGAGAGAACAGGAAGCAGTACAACAATGGAAGTGTGCAAGAATATGCTCAGAGCGAGGCAGACGAATACGGCGGAAGTGACCCATCAAGATGGCGGAAGGACAGAACGGGAATTTTGTACTGGCACCTCAATTGTACGGACAGCCAGGTTGTTTCCTTTGTCAATACGAGTCGTGTGGCACTGTTCTTTAATTTCCTTTTGCATACAATTTACTTGTTCATTTGGAAGACCGCTCTAGAACAGAGTTGCGACCGTCCAGCGTGGCTTTTATTAGGCAGTGATGATACGCACGAATGCGTTATGAGACGAAAATGATCTCACAGATGCAAAGGCATCGTAGTGAAGAAAAGAAAAGGTAAGAAGAGATCTGCAACCGACGCTGCTAAAGTGCTCTTGCACTGAAAGAGTTTGGCCCAGTCTGGTTCCTAGATGCTTCACAGATGTTTAAATGCCATGTCGCTACCACCAATATTTGCACACTCTCTGGCAACCAGTCTGATGTAAAACATACCGCCTACAGGTATCGATCAAATACAGAGAACAAACAAACAAATAAAGTCGAAGTTTCAACATTCTAGTTCCTTATGAGAGAGACCCTGTGGCAAAACGGTTGCACTTTTTGCCTGCAGACCCAACGATCGAGAGTTTGAGCCACTCGTGGGGATGGGGGAGGGGCGGACTTTTTCAGCTTGAAAACCCTCTCTGTCCACCAGCTGTAGTGAATGGTACTTGATTCAGTTCGGGGAGGGTTACCGGCGGAGGAAAAAGGGGATGGGATTTGTCTTCCACTGTGCCATGCCCTAGTCATGGTGAACCTCTGACACTTCGTTGCCCTTACGCCAACAGAATATGGGAACTTTTTTCTTTTTAATGCACGTTTTCTCCTTTCCTTTAAACATCCACTTTACCTTTGATAGGTCATTGAATTTTTCTCTTCCTTTGGAAACCCCTCCCGCCCCCTCCCGTTCCCCCCCCCCTCCTCCCTCCCCCCCCCCCCCCCCCCCTTTCCCCCTTGCTTTAAGTGGCTTTTTACATCAGCCGACTGATCTTCGTCGCTAAAGAGCGAAGAGGAGGAGAAAGGAGAAGGGGGAGGAGGAGGAGGAAGAAGAAGAAGAAGAAGAAGAAGAAGAAGAGATGATGATGATGATGATGATGATGATGATGATGATGATGAGAAGAGAAGAAGAGAAGAAGGAGAAGAAGAAGAAGAGGAGGAGGAGGAGGAGGAGGAGGAGGAGGGGGGGGGGAGGAAGGGAAGAAGAAAAGAAGATGAGGAAAGGTAATGTTGCTTATGCCCAGCCGACCGCAAAGGACCATATCATGGCTGTCACCAGGTTTACACAAGAAGAAGAAGAAGAAGACAACGACAACAACAACAACAATAAAAAACACAAGATGGCGAAGAAGAAGGAAAAAAAAAAGTAGATAGATGGAGGAGAAACAGGAGGAGGAAGAAGAATAATGAGGAGCAGGAAGAGGAAGAGGAGGTCGAGGAGGAGAAGGAGAAGACGAAAAGGTGGTGGAGGAGAAAGGAGGAGGAGAGAGGAGAGGAGAGGAGGAGGGGAGGAGAAGAAGAAAGAAGAAGAAGAAGAAGAAGAAGAAGGACAACAACATTAATTCAGTTTTAAGGGCTGCAGATCAAATAGAAAATCTTTTTTTCTAAATTACGTTCATTCGTCATCCACACCATCACCACCCCCTATCCAACCTCCACCCCCCACAGCCCACCATCACTCCCGCCACGTGTCCTGTTTAACAACGTCCGCTGATAGGTAGGAAGAATTGCCGGCATTTCCCCGCTCCATTGCGAGGTCGATGACTGGGGTGAAGAGTGAGGAACACTGCAGAATAATGATAACAGCACTTTTCCACCTAAAGATGTGCACGCTGGGTGCAGATCTCAAAGTGCTGACAGAGTTTTTCTTTTTTCAAAGAGTAAAGACAGAAGAATTACTGCGCCGCCAAACGAAAGAATAAGCAAATTTCAAGACAAACACAACGCGTTTGGACCTGTTTGGTCTTCTTTTCTTTAGGCAAGACCAATAACTTTAAAGACAACGAGATGCAAAGCATAAAGCATATAAACAAGTACTTTCTGAGATATTCCATAAAGAAGAGAAACCGTTTTGGGCCGTTTAAAGCCGTTATTAACGGGCTCTTCTGGTAAAAAGAAAACATCAGGCATCATCCATGACCCATAATGAACACACGTACAAATTTTTCAGAAAGATCGGCCCAGACGTTTTGTCTGGAGCGAGTGGAACACATTTTGACCATGGACAGACACACAGACAGACACACAGACAGAGAGACACTCAGACACACAGACAGCATTTTTTTCGTTCCCATCGTAAAGAACTCCCTGTTCTTTAAGTACAATGAAAACGGAGGACGATCAGACAGATGACCTGGGTGCAAAAAGACTATGGAATGGAATCGAGGCTGAAGGGGGGACAATGCAGGTTAAAATGGTTATAATCAGAATAATGAAATACAGATCATCATCATCATCGGGGCCGGAATAACTCAGTGGTAGAGCTCCGGACTCGTAAATCTTGGTGATCCTGGGGTTTAGGGTTCGAATCTCCGCCAGGCCGTTTCGTTACAGGGGGATTTTTCCCACGGAGTTAACATTGGTTCTGACTCCATTTCCTATGCAGTCCTTCGAATGAGACTATAAACCGAGGTTCCGTGCGTGAAACGCACGCATAACACCTTGCACACATGTAAAATCCCATCACCAACTTTCGGAAGAGAAGGCCAGTTCGGCCGTTGGTATGGATGACACGTTACACATAGCATGCACCTTCGCCGAAGTTGGAGTATGGGCTGCCTTAATGGCGGGATGAAAAAACGGTCATAAACAGAAAACTCCACTTCCTTTGCTGGGTGGATGGGATTAATCCTTGCCTGTCTATACAGGGAGTGTCCACAGGAACATCAGTCTGCGTACGCAGAAAAAAAGGGGGAAAATCTTCATCATCATCATTATAAGGTGGAGCGGGAGGAGGAAAACAATGGCATAATCATGTGGTTGTGATACTTACAATGAGGACAACAATAATTGTGGTAATAATGACAACGACACTAACAGACGAAGATGGAGGAGAGGAACGAGAGGATGGTACAATCATACGGTCATAATGATAACAATAATGATGACGCCGATGACGATGATAAAAATAATAATAATAGTAACAACAGTGATAATATTAATAACAATTGTAACAACAACAACAACGATGATGATAGCAATAGGCTGTAGAGACAGAAAGGATGTAACCAACC
>JADBJO010010861.1:25000-27500 GCA_016801955.1 Conus betulinus
ACTGCAATTGTGTACAGGCACTTGCATTTTACACACAGCCGTGGAGTTCCTCTTCAAAGCAGTGTTATGTTTTCTCGTTTCTTCTTTTGTCAACACGAGTCTTGCAGCACTGTTTTAAGTTTCTTTGCTATCCTCGTCGTGAAGAAAAGAACGGAAAAGAACAGAAGAGTTCAGCCACAGACACTGCTAATGTTGTCTTGCTTTGAAAGAAATTGGCGCGGTCTGGTTCCAAGATACTCCACAGAGGTTTTTAATGTAATGTCGCTACCACCAATATCTGCACACTCTCAGGCAGTCAGTCCGAGGCAAGACAGACTGCCGAAAGGCATCCATCAAATACAGAGAAAAAACAAACAAACAAAGACAAAGTTTAAACATACTAGTTTCTTATTAGAGAGACCCGCGGTCGGGAATTCGAACCAAAGTTCGTCGCCAAAGAAGAGGAGGAGGAGGAGGAGGAGGAGAAGGAGGAGGAGGAGGAGGGATAAGAAGACAAGAATAAGAACAAAAAGAAGAAGAAGACTCAACAAAAAACATAATAACAAGAAGAAGAATAAGAGGGGGAGGAGGATGGGGAGGGAGAATAAGAAGAAGGAGAAGAAAGAATAAGGAGGAGGAAGAATAAGAACAAGAATAAGAACAAAAAGAGGAAGAACAACAAAAGTAAATACCATAGTAACAAGAAGAAGAGGAAGAGGAGGAGGGGTAGGAGGAATAAGAAGACAAGAAGGAGGAGAAGTGAGAAGAGGAAAATAAGAGGCGGAGACGAAGGGCAACTGCAATTGTGGAGAAGAAGGCAAGAGAAAAACAGGAAAACAAGAAGGAGAAGAGAAGAGGAGGGAGCAGGAGGAGGAGTTTTTCTCGTTTCTTCTTTTGTCAACCAGAACCAGAACAACAAGAAGAACTTTGAAACAACAAGAACAAGAACAAAAAGAACAACGACAGACAAGTTCAGAATATGAACATGCTACAAGAACACAAAGAATGACAAGAACAGGAATTCTGTTTTAAAGGCTGCAGGTAGAAAAGAACATCTGTTTTAAGTACGCTCAGTCGCGTGAGCAAGACTTACCACACTTGTTCGTTATTTGATACCAAAGGAAGAAAAGGGAGGAGGGACGTGAGATACAGAGAACAATAACAAAACAATAAAGAATAAAGATGATGACATAAGAACAATTTAACAATAAGAGACCTGAATAATAATAATGATGTTCGTCGATAATAATAATAATGATGATGATGATGATGAGGAGGAGTAATGGTAAGAACAATGAATAAGATGAATAATACCATCCGCTGTGCAGATATGAATAATACCAGCCGCTGTGGCGAAGTGGTTAGCGTCGCGGACTCCCGGCTGGGAGGTCGTGGGTTCGAATCCCATCAGAGTCATGTGGGTTTTTTCTGCCCCGACCGGCTCCTACCCAGAGTTGAGTTTGCTACGGGCTCAGTTGGGAAGACTGGGACTACACAGTCGAGTTTCATCCACTAATGAGGATGCGTTTCTGAGAGTGTCGCTCAATTTCCTGACCAACACTGCAGGTGCCTAGTATCTCTCGGGCCTGGTTGACGCGCGGGGATATATATGAAAGGAAGCGTAGAGTACAGAGGAAAAATATGTAGTGGAGAAGACCGAAGAGGGAAATCCGTAGCGTCATCTTAATCATCCTCATTCTCATCGATCAGCATTAAAAAAAAAAAAAAAAAGTCTCAAGTTCTGAGGCCCTTCATGCCCTGCTCTCATGGTAAGACCTCAGAACAACAAGAACAAGTCCAAAAAGCGTCTGTGGCCTTGAATTTGAACATGAACAAGTCACCGGTATCGGCGGGTCCAGGAATTCTGTTTTGGACAGACGTGGTGGCGCCCAGGGGGGAAAAGCTCAACATCTGTTTCGCGAAAAGCTAACGCTCAGTCGTAAGTGAGCAAGGGGCTTACCCCATGGTGTCCTGCGTATGTTAGATCAGAAAGCGCCACTGAACACCACCGAAGTGACTCGGCAGCAGTGCAGTGTCTCCTCCGGTAACTCTTGACGATGACATTGACTGCTCCCTGTGGATTGCCGGTTGCCAGGGCTGCGGCGGGGCCGAACGGGCTGTAATAATAATGTGGACAGGGTAATCGGAATGATAATGGGTGCACTGCCTCTGAGGTGGTGCAGAGGTGGTGGACAGCAAAAAAAAAATAATAATAATAATATCAATAATAATAGTAACAATCATAGCAGTATAATCACATAGTAATAATACAAACAGTAATGATTATAGTAATTGCAGTAATAAGGATGCTTACAGAAGAAGAGGGAAGATAGGAATGAAATGATAGTAACCATAACATGGTTATAATTAATAGTAATAATAATAATAATAGTAATAATAATAATAATAATAATAATAATGATAATGATGATAATAATAATAATTATATGATGATGATGATGATAATAATAATGATAATGATGATAATGATAATGATGATAACAAGGTGTAACGACAGTAA
>JADBJO010010861.1:32500-37500 GCA_016801955.1 Conus betulinus
GTACATCTGTCTGCTTGGAACCACGTGGTGTCAGCCCTGATATGGCCCTTTGCGGTCGGCTGGGCTGTAAGCAGAATTACCTTACCTTACCTTACCTTACCTTACCTTTACTTACCTTACCTTACCTTACCTACCTACCTTACCTTACCTTACCTTACCTTACCTTACCTTACCTTTACCTGGCTTGTACCTTGGTTGCCATATGAAAGAGAATGAGGAGAATCAACTTTCAGACACAGGAAAGATTCTCAAAACAAAATCTAATTGCGCCAGTCTATTAATACTCGACTCCTTATGCAAGGCCTTTGTGCTTTGCATTTTGGGGGTGCAGCCTGTGTTCTTGCATTCCTCGCTTTACGTGTCTGGGACGCGCGTAGCACAGGCCAAGCCGCTGTCAGGGGCTGAATCGCCTGGCCTGCAATACATAGTGCTGCCTCAAGCCGCTTGATGTGTGGGAAACAGGGCAGGACACACGATCACAGAGAGGTAAGGTAAGGTAATGTTGCATATATCCCTCCGACCGCAAAAGGGCCATATCAGGGCTGTCACCACGTTGAAGTCAGCTCACAAGTCACAAAAAAGCACCTTTCACACGTCTCAAGAAAAATACACCTACTAAAAACGCACCACAAACTTCGTTGAAAATCTTTCTTCCAAAAAAATCTTAGATCAAATGAAAATGTTAATCTCTTTCAGAAACTCAAAGATCACGTCAGGTGGGGGGAGCATCTCTGAACAAGGTTTTCATAGAGTCTGCTGTAAAGTGTTTATGTCTCACGTCGTGCAAGTTCCAACACTCTAAAAGAACACATTTCACTAAGAGTGGTACATGATATGAAAGGTACTATGGAGCTCCTTCACCTTTTAAAAGATAAAGAATGGGTATAAAACGAGTGGCCTGTATGCAAACGGCACAAGACTGTTTCATCTTTACAGCCGCCTCTGGAACATGGTAAAAACTCTTTCGAGTTTGGACGGGTTTTAAATAGTTTGTTATCCATGTGCGAGTTCCATTCCTCTTGCCAGAGATCTTTGACATACGCCTGTGTGTGGGATTTCAGATCAGTGTGAGGAATAGACAACCTGCTCAACTTTTCCTTTGTGACACTCTTGGCAAGTTCACCAACCGCCTCTCGTCGCCTCGAATGCCCACATGGCTGGGAACCCAAGCAAAACCTATGTTGTATCCATCTGGTTTCAGAGAGGTGTGCAGTTCGAAAACTTTCAGCAGCTGAGGGTGCTTGAGGTTACGACCGAGAGAGAGGAGACACAGACTGCAGGGTGACTGACAACGAACAAAGAGAAGTACACATGAACATACAAAAAAAACAAAGTGTAAAGTAACGCTTATTTACTATACACTACAAAACAACTTTCCACATATGTCTTGTTCAGACTTTAAGAACAACAGGCATAAATACAACCAGATGATACTCCCCAGATTGCAGTCTGCGAGAAAAAAAAAAAGGAGACAGTTCATACAACTTCGTCCCCAGTTCAGCTTCTTTCTCTGGATAAAATTGATTTTCAAATTCAACACAAGGAAGAAAATGTGTTGCCTGTGTGGCCTAAAAGTCATAAAGTATTTTGCAAGCAAAAACCTGTACCCACTTTCTTTTATTCTGCATACATCATCTATAGTAACGGCCTATGATAGACCTATCCAGAAAAAAAAAAAAGAGATATCATAGGGTAACGCCCATCTTTCCTTTTTTGCAAACGGTACCTTTTTCTCGGTGAGTCAAGCAAATAGATCTACAGAGTCACATACGTGAGTTCAATCAAACGCATGCCAGGATGACTATTGGAATATCGACTGCCTGCATCCTAGCCCATTGTTCTACACCCGTGCGTTTGGTTTTTCTCCCTCTCCGATTGCACTGCGGCGAAACTGGTATGGGCGTGCCCACCAGCAGCATCTGTCCTATGAAAAACGGCGGAGCCACTCCCGCAGAACGTGACCTCTGACACAGATTACGTCCCTTGCAGATTTCCGAACCCTCGTCTACTGAATGTCGTTCTCTGTGCACGCGTCTCCTCATATGAAGTTAACCTCTGTGGTAAGGGGCTGTCCAGCGAACCGCAGCTGAACGCCAAGACAACACACAACGCGTTTCGACCTCTTCTTCTTCCTCCCAATCAGAATGAAGCTTTAACAGAACGTTGGGCCAATCACCTTGCCCGACACACGACCTATGCAAATATATTCATAGATAAAAGAGATGGAGATGAAAAAAAAACACAAAGACAAAGTTTTTAACAAACTTCAGTCTGATTCAGCTTCTTTTCGTTTGAAATCCGTTTCAATTTCAATGCAAATACAAATGTAGGACTGCATTTTGACCTCTCGAGAAGAAAAGTAGAGAGCATGTGTTTTGGAGAAACATGTCCAGAGCAACGCACTCTGGAAACACTCGAGCTGGAGAGATTAAAGGAAAGTATGTAAATGTAACTTCCTTCTCTTAAAATGAAGACATTATACGCCTACAATGTTCTCTAGACGTCTGATAAATTCCTGCATTTCTTTCTGTTGCTTGGAAAATGTGCAATGTGAAATTAAAAGACGTAATGCTTCGATTGAGTGCGTTCAAAAAGATATAATGAAAATCAGATATGAAACTTTTCCTTCGTAAATATAAGATCTATGAAATAGTAAAGAGAGTGAGCGGCATTACTCATCGGCTCATCGAAACTGACAAAAAGTTACAAGATAATTCGTAATCATTACTTCTGGTAAAAAAAAAATGAAGTACAAGCAAGAGCAGCGTGCACACACACACACACACACACACACACACCACACACACACACACACACACACACACACACACGCACGCACGCACGCACGCACGCACGCACACACATGTATGTATGTACATAGATATAAATATAGATGTAGATGTACGCACACATATAGATAAAGACACAGATGTAGATAAAGACACAGATGTCGATATAGACACAGATGTAGACATAGACACAGATATAATATGCCATAGGGCCAATGAGATTCCGTTGTGATTGGCAGTCGCTCCGGGGTAAATGGCAGTTGCGATCTGCTCTGGGGGTAAACCAGAGTTGGCAAATGTGCCCTAACAATTTTAGATTGCCCCGGTGCAAATGACAATGGCGATCTGCACCGGGGCCGTCGCCAGTCGCACCAAAGGCACACACAGCGGAAGCAGTCCACACGGAAACAGTCACGCACGCTGAACACGATTCACCCCGAGCTTTGTCATCGTTTTCTGAACAGTGAGGTAAAAAAAAATTAATTATGGTAGTGATGCCGACACAGTGACAGAACAGATTAAAAATTCAAGTGCGGTATAAGAGAAATCCAACAGAGAGAGAGAAAGGGGGAGGGGGAGGGGAGAGAGGGAGAGGAGGAGACAGACAGACAGACAGACAGATACGGATAAAAAGACACAGAGAGAGAGAGAGAGCGAGAGAGAGAGAGAGAGAGGGGGGGGGAGTCTGTGTGTGTTTGTTTGGTGTGGGTGGGGGGGGTGTGTGGGTGTGTGTTGTGTGTGTGTGTGCAAGAGAGAGGGAAGGAGAGACAGAGGGACACAGAGAGAGAGACAAACACAGAGGGAGAAGACAGAGAGACAGAGACAGACAGACAGACGGACAGACGGATAAAGAGAGAGAGAGAGAGAGAGAGAGAGAGAGAGAGAGAGAGAGAGGGCACGCGCCGCATTAAGATCACTGTCATGATCATTAAACTGCACCTTCTATTCCATTTTTTCAGTCACGCTGCACGTTCATAGGTATGTCTCCAAAATGGAGACGATTCTCTTCCTAATGCATTCTCACAGAAATGATAACTCAAATCATAAAACTTAATGACCCCAAAACTCTCCCTGACGAACGCATTACTGTTCTTAGCAGTCTGTCAGCTTAAAACACAGACTTCCTTTTTGACCCCAAAGAATTGATTAAAAAAAAACTTATCTCGTATTTGCTACACGCGGATACTCTGTTAAAGCCAGCGTTCAAGATGATGAACAGATCAGTATGTGAAGAAGGGCTACGCCAGACAAATGTCAAGAGAACATGAATCAAAAATGCCCACTGTAAGATCAAAAGCAATTGCAAGTCAGTGACAGCGGGCGAGTGGGAGAGAGACAGAGAGAGAGAGAGAGAGAGAGAGAGAGACAGACAGACAGACAGACAGACAGACAGAGACAGAGACAGAGAGACAGACAGAAAGACAGAGAGAAAGAGAGACAGACAGACAGAAGGAGAGAGAGAGAGAGGGGGGGGGGGGAGAGAAAAAGACAGGCAGGCAGACAGACAGAGACAAAGAGAGACAGTCTGTGTGTGTTGTGCATTTGTGTGCGTGGAGAGGAATGGTTCGAAAGGAAATCTTGTCTGAACAGCCAAGTGAGTCACATACCTGCATTGAGCTGATCGAGCGATGACAGTGGTTCCTCTGGTACCGTCACGGGCTGCTTCTGAGCCGACTGATTCTGGCACTGTAGCGATGTCACATTACTCCTGCCGTGACGCCGACAGGTCCACAACAGATGGAGACGGATCCTGCGCAGGCGAAGGTTGGCCCTGGACCAGCGAAGGGACGTCCTGTGCCATGGCATCAAGGCTCTGTGGTAGCAGGCACACGTCCTGTGTGGGCTGGGGCTGGTCCAACGAACACCGACATGCGTTGCACAGCCTGATGAACTATCGCACCATCTGGCAAATTCTCTTCATGGAGCATTCTTTCTTCCAACATTGTCAGTGCAGCGTAGAGTGCCTTTGCTACCTGTCCAAAAACAAGCTCGTCGGTGTTTTCGCTGTTGTCTCTGATTTGGAAGTGTTCATGGAGTGAGTGACGGAACCCCTGAGCTCCTATTTCCTCCATGCTCTTCCATTCATTTCTTTAAGTTCAATTGAGGGTCCCTATTTCCGTGTTTCACCCATCCCTGAGACGGTGCCGGGCGAGGCCAGGCATGTCTTACGTACGATCAGACCCTTCCACTGCCTTGTCAGTGTATTGATAA
>JADBJO010010861.1:44691-49691 GCA_016801955.1 Conus betulinus
CCTGTCAAGTGTGTGTGTCGTGGGTGTGTGTGTTCGTGTGCGCGCCGCGCGCGCAGCGCGCGCGTAGGCGGCCAAGAAGCCAATAGAGAGAGCGAGAGAGATAGCGGGAGAGATAGACGGATGGATGGATCCTCGCCGGTAAACCGCTACTTTTTCCTTCGATCGCCGACCAGTTAAAAAGTCGATCAGGAAGAAGAGGAGAGAAGGGCCGGCGGTGACCTCCGGGGAAGAGGAGACCCGAACGCTTGTTGGAAAGAAACACGGGGCAGGAGGAATCGATGAGAATGAATGGTGATTCCATGTTTTAGGCGTGGGGGGGGGGGGGGGGGGGGAGGGGGGAGGAGTGGTGGAGAGTGAGGTGGGGGGGGGGGGGTCAGCGTGTGTGGGTGGGGGGAGGGTGTGGTGGAGGTGAAGAGAAAGTCACAATAGAAGACTGTAGGTGGGTCGGGCGGGAGGGAGGGAGGGGGGGGGGGGGTGGAGCATGATGAGATGGAAGGCTGGAAAACATCACAGGAGAAAGTTACAGAATAGGCCCTCAAAACACGAGCATGGACACACATAACACATGCACTTACATATACCCTATATGTCCAAGTTCATACACACGCACGTGCATATACACGCATCTACACGAGTGCGTGTGCGCGCACACCACACACACACACACACACACACCACACACAACGCTCGCGTGCGCGCGCGCACGCGCGTGCGCGCTCACACACTCACTCCAAAACATGAAAGATACAGACAGAGAGACGGAGTGTGTGTGTGGTTACAGTCACAACGTACACACGTGGAATATATCGTTATCTCTGGTACTGTTGTTCAGATCTCCTGATCAACCCGCTGCTGGTGTCTGTATCTCTCGGGCCTGGTTGATGCCAACAAACGTACGCAAACGATGGTACAGAGCCCTGCTTGGTCATGCATGCGGTCTCAGACCAAATGGGAACCCTATAGCAAAGGTTTTTTTTTTTTTTTTTTTTTTTTTTTTTTTGATTGTGACAAGTCACTTGACAACTCCACCCCGATCGGTCAAAAACACCCTCCTGTACAGACACACACGTCACCTCACCCCACCCCATCCCCCTCTTTTCTTTCTCTCTCCTTTTGTCTCACAAAGGGCAGTAATAGATTTTCAAAATCTATGCCAAACTCACCCCTCTCAAAATTCTCCCCCCCCCCTCCCCCCCCATCCCTGAGTTTTCTGTTTTCTCCCCCCCACACCGGTTATCTCACCTGCTCCGAGTCTATTTGTCTAGGATTCACTGATCTCCCAGAAATTAAGTTGAAAACTTGTTCTGAGACGATGCATTGATTGTATGTATGCCATGTGGTTTAACAGCATAACTTTATGCCAGAGCTTGGTGACATCTATCAAGATGACGAATGAGAAATTCTGTTGTAACAGTGTATGTGCCACCATGTGGTAAAAGCTATTACCATGCTTGGTTAAGATTCTCTGTTAGCAATCTGACCACCATTCTTTGTGTATTATCTGACTTTTGCCAGTATGCAGTTCTACCTGGAATTCAGTGAATGATAAATTCTGATAGGAAAAGCAGTATGCCTGTCCTCGGTGAAAACTGTTAATTTATGAATATAAGTGATTGTCAGAATGCTTGGTAGTGTATGACTCTATGTCTACACCCACATGTGTTCTTGGGCTAAGTGTATTCCAAGTTACTGCAATTTAATTCATAAGAAAAAAAAAATGGCAAGAGTTACTTGGCTAAAATTGTTTAGCATTGTATAACGCTCTCCTACCCTTTTGTAAACTCCACTCAAAATCTGAACAAAGGTGGAGATTGGCAACTATGGGAGGTATATTATGCTAGTCTAATCCTTTGTTGGCTGAGATCCCACACCGTTACTGAAAGTCAAAGGGCAAGTGTGTGAACTCAACAAGCCAGATACTCAGCTACATAGCTACAGACCAGGTTCTCTTTGTTTTAGAAACCTGGGTCACTATCTACCCTGAGTATGCCTGGTAATGAAGAAACACCACAGCCCAGCAATTGAGCAGCAGGTCCCATAGAAGTGGATCAGTCTCCAGCAACAAGAGAGAGAGAGATCAACTATCCTCTCCGACATCAGAACAGTTCTGATATTCCAAGTGGACTCCAACTCAACTCATCCAGAACTTTCCCTCTCTTAATGATGAAGCAGTGTGAAACAAAAATCAGCCTTAACTGATTTCTGTGAAAATAGATTCGAATATTTCACCCTTGTATAAACAAGTCAAGTTCATGTGTGAAAGTGCGCTCAACTTGCGTCAGTTCTTCATTGTGCAGTCAGTATTGAATGTTTGGGCTTATACCTAATTCTATCTCTCGGAGCTACAAGTACTTTTAAGAGTACAAGCCTAAGAAAATTATCCCTGAGCCACTATTGAGTATTTTAACAGTCCCGGAAAAAAAATTTTAGTTCTTTCAATGACTAGTACTGTAAAGTTGCTCCTTCCATAACTAGTACGAGAGAGGGTGGAGGTGAAATGTTACCACAACCTTCTCAGAGAAAACATTCCAAGTCCTTCCCCTAGAGGACACACCGACCCACCCCCAGCTCTCGTCATAGTCATCCCCATCTCTTGGGGACCGGAAATAGCTCGGTTGGTAGAGCGACAGACTCGTAATCTTGGTGATCCTAGGGTTGCGGGTTCGAATCTCCGCTGGGCTGTTTCGTTATAGGGGGATTTTTCGCTCGGAGTTAACATTAGTTCTGACTCCATTTCCCATACAGTCCGAAATGAGACTATAAACCGAGGTTCCCTGCGTGAACGCTCGCATAACATCTTGCACACACGTCAAATCCCATCACCAACTTTCGGAAGAGAAGGCCAGTTTGGCCGTTGGTAAGGATGACACGTTACACATAGCATGCACCTTCCCCGAAATTGGAGTATGGCTGCCTTAATAGCGCGCGATGAAAAAAAGGTCCTATACACAAAATTTCACTCCCTTTGTTGGGTAGATGGGATTAATCCTTGCCTGTCTATATAGGGAGTGTCCGCAGAGGTATCAGCCTGCGTGCGCAGAAAAAAAAAAAAAAAAAGAAAAACCCCATCTCTATTGATATCCATCTCTATTGATTATCATTAAGAAAATGACTGAAATTCCGTGTCCCTCCGTGCCCTGATCCCGTGGTTACCCTTGGGAAGATCGTACCGTGCCGGCTAGCTTATGGGGACTGTCAGGGAATGGACAATGTGGCGGCGACAGTCTCTCCACGGAGTGGAACATGCACGCACTGCTGGCCATGCGATCAGGAACTGGTTGTCACTAGTTGGTGGACAACACACACAGCCCGCGTGGTGAGGCGGCATCCTGGAGACTGGATTCTGTACAAGCAGCACGGAACGTCCCCAAAGCCGGAGAGTCTGATTCCATGGTAGTGCGGCCGTCTGCTCCGGTGAGGTGCGTCACGACAGCGTGAAGTTGTCGAGAGAGAGAGGAGAGGGAGAGAGAGAGAGCGGAGAGAGAGGAGAGATAGGAGAGAGAGAGAGAGAGAGAGAGAGAAGAGCGATGAGAGGAGAGAGAGAGGGGGAGAGAGACAGAGAGAAGAAAGAGAACAAAGAGAGAGGGGAAGAGAGTGAGAGAGACAGACAGACAGACAGACAGACCAGAAAAAGACAGTGGGAGAGGAGAGAGAGGGGGAAAGCCTGCTGGCTCTATGGCTTCGAAAAGATGGAGACCGACATATAGCTGTGTATGAATGATTTGCAAAGGAGCAATACCAGAGAAAGTGGAATAAGTAATAATACTACAGGTGTGGAGAGGGTGAAAGGGACTGGAGGGGTTCGTGAAGAGGCAGAAGAAGAAGAAGAAGAAGAAGAAGAAGAATGAACAAGAAGATGTGAAGAAGAACAATAAGAACAAGAAGAAGGAGACGAAGAGGAGAAAGAGAGGAGGAGGAGGGAGGAGGAGGACGACGACGCGACGAAGAAGAAGAAGAAGAGAAGAAAGAAGAAGAAGAAGAGAAGAAGAAGAAGAAGAAGAAAGAAGAAGAAGAAAAGAAGAAGAAGAAGAAGAGAAACATTGAAAGGTCCTTTCACAAATTCTGCTCAAAAAGAAAAAGAAAAGAAAAGGAAAAAAAGAAAAAAAAAAGGCTGGCCCCCCCCCCCCCCCCCCAAAAAAAAAAAAAAGTAAGCAAAAACTTCAGACAGCTTTATTGGATTTTCTGGGTTCAGTCCCCCCAGCCCCACCCCCACCCATAAAAAACGTCAAGTTCTTTCTGAGTTTCTTTGATTTTTTTTCCTACGACTTTTCTTTTACTGTCCTTCGTGGTGCCTATAGCCTCACTAAAGAGTGAGACAGATAGACAGACAGACAGTGACAGGGACAAAGAGATAGCGATGAAAGGAATCAAATGTAAAATGAAGGAAACAAATGCAAGCAAACAATTTCTCCGTTGAGTGACAATTACTAAGCAAAGATTTTTTAAAAATGACATATATCTACAGCACCACACATAAGGCCTAAAACTCAAGCACTCAACATCAACATTAAAAAAAAAAAAAAAAAAAAAACTTGACCCTATATATTAAAACACACTTACGCAATCATTGCATGAATAAACATCCATTGTACTTTGTATAAAAAGAAACATCAGTACCACTATACATAAAGAAGAGATGTTGCACTGTACATTACAGGAGATCAATGCAGCTATGCATCAAAGCATAGCTGCAACGTGTACAGACACACACCACTGCAACTCCTGCATAAACTAACATCTATCGCAACTCAATATAACAAACAAACATTAAGGTAAAACTGTCGCCTACATCAAAAAGCAAAACATGAATCTTGTGCACTCTCTCTTACTGGCACAACCAAGTCGTCTCACTTTTTTTTCATTACAAGAATTGACTGACTTAGGGTTGATCATCAGCAGTCGTGTAGTATTAGGTGGGGTTTGTGTGTGGGGTGTGTGTGTGTTTTTTTTTGGGGGGGGTTTTTGTTTGTTTGTTTGTTTGTTTGTTTGTTTTTGTTTTT
>JADBJO010010862.1:2500-12500 GCA_016801955.1 Conus betulinus
AAAAAAAGAAAAAAAAAAAAAAAAAAGCGAAAAACAAAAAAATACAGACGGACAGAGAGATCAGACGTAAGAGTTTAGAATATTGTAAACTTCACATCTCGCTGTCTGTTCAAAATGCCAATGCAGACCTCTCAAGTAAGTTCAAAATTCTGTCGCTAAACCTCTCTTTGAAACCCCCGAAACTCAACACTGCACACCTCTCCTGAAATAGCTGCATCGAGTTCCTGTTGAGGAGGGAATAAAAGAAAATGCCCCTCCCGCCCTTTTTTGTACTATTTCACTTTATGTGATCTCAGATTAAAAAAAAAAAAAAAAAAAACTCTCTAATAGATGTGTGTGTGTGTGTGTGTGTGTGTGTGTGTGTGTGTGTGTGTGTGTGTGTGTGTGTGTGTGTGTGTGCGTGCGTGCGTGCGTGCGCCCGTATGTGTGTGTGTGGGTGTGGTGTGTGTGCGCGCGCGCGCGCGCGTGCGTGCGTGTGCGTGAGTTCATGCGTGCGTGCGTGGCGCGCGCTTGTGAAACGTGTACATTTTCAGATTTGCCGGCAATAATCAGTGAACTTGGCGAGAAAGGTATCCGTGTACTTGGCTACATCAATCCCTACCTCCACAGGGATGCGCCACTCTTCGCTGGTGAGTCTGTCGTTACATTGCAGTCCTGGGCTTTATTGTCATTGCCTAGGATACTTCTCAACGAAAGTCGCATCACATCGCAGAAATATTTCCACCAAACGTTATTATTATTATTATTATTATCACTATTATTGTTATTGTTATTATTATCATTATTACTATTATTATTATTATTATTATTATTATTAATGTTATTATTAATGTTGTTATTATTATTATTATATATTATTATTAATGTTATTATTATTATTATTATTATTATTATTATTATTATATTATTGTTGTTGTTGTTGTTATTAATGAATACTTACATGCGGCTTTTCTTGGCTAGAGACCAAACTCTAAACGCTTTACAATTCACACTCGTTTACACAACGGGCTGCCTACTTGGGTAGTGCTGACTGAAGAGCTGCCAGCTGGCGCTTAATTCAGTCGTTTCCCGTGACATCCAGTCTATTTCATTCAACATTGTTCACTCAGTTTCCTTACTTCCTTCATTCTTTCCATTTCCCACGCAGGGTGTATGCTATGTGTAACGTGTCATCCATACCAACGGCCTAACTGGCCTTCTCTTCTGAAAGTTGGTGATGGGATTTGACGTGTGTGCCGTAGACAGCCACAATACATCGTAATCGTATATTACTGCTTTTCAATGGAATGGAGATTTGGATGCGGAGGGGTGGCGGGGAAGGAGGGGGGAGGAAAGGGGGATGGCGGGGGGGGGGGGGGGGGGGGGGAAGGGTTATGGCAGGAGGTTACTCGGCTAACAGTAAATTCGAATGCAGCACTACATGGGAGTGAGAGGGTGGGGAAGGATGGAGGAGAGGGGGTCAGGGGAGGTGAGATTTCCAAGAAAAACAACTCTACTTGCCCCTCTATCAGGGTGAGTAGCTGAACGTATGGCAAAAGACTCATGGACACGTGTCAAGGTTGTCTCTTTGACATATAGACGCCTAACTTGGTAAAAATGGAAAAAAACAAAAAACAGAAAATCAGAAACAACAAACAACAAACAAACAAAAACACACACACACACACACACACACACACACACACACACACACACACACACACACACACACACACAAACCGGGAAAAAAATCTCCTCCTGACAAAAGTTTTGCACCATCGACAATAAAAAAAAATAACAGATGAATAAACAAATCACCTGAATTTATTTATTTATTTATTTGTGTCTGCAAGTACGTCATTTAACAAACCAGAGCAATATGAACTGTGGGGCGGATGGATAGGGGGGTAACTGGACGTGTGTGAGTGGCAGATGAGGACTGTGAGAGTGGGGGTGTGGGTGGGGGGGGGGGGGTGGGGGCGGTGGGGGCTTTGTTCTTGCCTTGGGTGAAAAGACTGAACAAATTGCACTGAATGGCGGATATTCATTTCACAAATAATTGACTATTGTTACCACGATCACAAACATTTCTTGATAACAACGACTCCAATGGCACAAGTAAACAAACCCACTATCTAATTTCGGTCTGTCATTAATTTTTCACAGTTGCGGAAGAACGTGGATACTTTGTAAAGAACGACAGTAATCAGACGTTTCTCAGTGACTTCGGGGAGTTCTTCTGCGGAACCATCGATCTCACTAATCCTGCAGCCTTCGACTGGTACAAGAATGGTAAGTTTTGCTTTCTTTGCTTTGTACGTTTTTTTTTTTTTTTTTACGGGGATCAACGAGGAAAAATGAAGATGATTCTTCGGAGTTTCATTCTGACTTGAGACAGAATGACAGGACCTTCGTTTCTTACACTTGCTTTCGTGATATATCTCGACACTGACCGGAGCTGGGGTATACAGGTACAGCGAATTTGAACAACACCCTCCCAGACGCATCCATCATGTGGATGACACTCCATGACCAGGTTTCAGTTGTCAGAGAGAGAGAGAGAGAGAGAGAGAGAGAGAGAGAGAGAGAGAGAGAGAGAGAGAGAGAGAACACATAGGACGAGATAGAGAAAGAGAACACAGAGGGCGAAAAAAGAGAAAGAGAGACAGACAGACAGAGAGACGGACAGACAGGCAGTCAGACAGACAAGCAGAGCGAGAGAGACAGGGAGCGTTGACGACTAACATTTAGGACATACATGAAATATGATTCGACAGCAACAAAACCAAACCAGCACAACACTGACAATAGCAAACAAAGACCCCGGTCACCGACGGTTCTCTGTCACAGACGTGATCAAGAGGAACCTGATCGACTTCGGCCTGGGAGGCTGGATGGCGGATTTTGGCGAGTACCTTCCGGTCTACGGGGTTTCAATTCTACAGCAGGCAGTCGGCCGAAGAACTACACAACCAATGGCCCGTCCTTTGGGCCCGCCTCAACCGGGAAGCTGTGGAGGAGGCCGGGAAACTGGGGGAAGTAATCTTCTGGATGCGGTCGGGGTTTAGTGGTAAGTACGTTTCGATTGATAGTTTTGAGAATAAAGAAATGTTTGATGGTATCTTATAGACAGAGAGAGCGGGCTGATTAGGGACGGGGTTTGTGGTACGTACGTTTTCGATTGGCAGTTTTTTAGAATAAAGAAATGCGTAATGGTAGCTTACAGACAAAGAGAGTCGGCTAATGAGATAGAGGTGGGCACGAGAGGGAGGTAGCACTAGTAATTTTCCTTTTTTTTTTCTTTTTGCGTACGCATGCTGATACTCCTGCGGACACTGCCTGTATTGGCAGGCAGTGGAGTTTCGTGTGTATGACCGTTTTTTTTAAATCCCGCCATTAAGGCAGCCATACTCCATCTTCGGGGAAAATGCATGCTATGTGTAACGTGTCATCCATACCAGCAGCCAAAACTGCCTTCTCTTACGAAAGATGGTGTTGGGATTTTACGTGTGTGCAGGATGTTGTGCGTACGTTCACACACGGAACCTCGGTTTATAGTCTCATTCGAAGGACTGTATGGGGAATGGAGTCAGAACCAATGTTAACTCCGAGAGAAAAAATCCCCCTGTATCGAAATTCGAACCCACAACCCCAGGGTCACGAGTCCGGCGCTCTACCAACTGAGCTATTCCAG
Source organism: Conus betulinus (assembly GCA_016801955.1). Classification (NCBI taxonomy): domain Eukaryota; kingdom Metazoa; phylum Mollusca; class Gastropoda; order Neogastropoda; family Conidae; genus Conus; species Conus betulinus. The sequence continues at coordinate 6,174 of JADBJO010010862.1, forward strand.
TCCCCGCACTAGTAATAATATCTGACTTTGATCGCGGATGAAAGCAACGCATGATGCTGACCCGGGAGTTACGGTACCCTGCAGGTACGGGCAATTACAGCACCCTGATGTGGGCGGGGGAGCAGAACGTGGACTGGTCGCTCAGTGACGGCCTGCCCTCCACCCTCCCCGCTGCCCTCTCCCTGGCCATGTCCGGCCTGACCTTGACCCACTTTGACATCGGCGGATTCACGACCTTTGACACCTACAGCCCGCCCCTCGTCCGCTCCGAGCAGCTGTTGCTGAGGTCGGCGGAGATGGCCGTCTTCACCCCGATGTTTCGCACCCATGAAGGTGTGTGTGTGTGTGTGTGTGTGTGTGTGTGTGTGTGTGTGTGCGCGCGCGCGCGCGCGCGTGCGTGTGTGCAGTGTGTGTGTGTGTGTGTGTGTGTGTGTGTGTGTGTGTGTGTGTGTGTGTGTGTGTGCGTGCGCGCGCCCGCACTTGTGCGTGCATACATGTGTGTCGTGCGTATGTGCATTGTTGTTGTCTGAGATTTGCTGAGATTTCCGCCTTCATCCCTGTGTTACAGACCTTTTAAGGGTGTGTTTGTGTTGTGCTTTTTAATTGCAAGTGCATGACATGTATGTGGGGTGTGTATGTGTGTGTGTGTGTGTGTGTGTGTGTGTGTGTGTGTGTGTGTGTGTGTGTGTGTATGTGCGTGTGTGTGCGTGTGTGTGTGTGTGTGTGTGTGTGTGTGTGTGTGTGTGTGTGTGTGTGTGTGTGCGCGCGCGCGCTCTCTCTCCCACACATCACCTCCCATTTCCACGACAGGCAACCAGCCATGGGCCAACGTGCAGTACTATTCCAGCCCGAGCACTCTGCTCAAATTCGCGCGCCTCAGCCGGATGTTCGCCGCCATGAAGAACTACACACGTCACGTGGTCCACACGGCCTCAGAGACAGGCCTGGCCGCCCAGCGCCCCCTGTTCCTCAACTACCCGAGTGACCTCCCCTCCTACGACATCCAGTACCAGTACATGTACGGCGAGGACCTGCTCGTCGCGCCTGTCTATCTACCGGACGTGACGTCATGGGACGTCTACTTACCCTCTGACCCGGAAACACCTTGGGTCTTCCTGTGGGACGAGTCCATTATTGTGATGGGGGGTAGGACTGTCAACGTGGCTGCTCCTGTGGGCCATCCCCCGGTGTTCTATCGCAGGATCTCCCCCTTTGTGGCTGTCTTCCAGGAGGTGGCTAGCGAGGCACTGGTGGAGGCCCCTCCCTACGTGCCAGGCTCCACGACAAAGCCTAAGCCAGGACCCGGTTCTGCCTTCCCGAAGGGTAGCACTGGAACTTTGGTTTCTCAGCCTGGTCTTGCTTGGTTGTTGCTTGTTCTCTGGGTTGTTCTGGCAAAAATCCTGTCTGCCTGAAATCAGTCGAGATAACTGACTTTTAATTTTCTTGTCCTTCTTCGTTCTTCTTCTTCTTTTTTTTTTTTTTTTTTATTAGATTTCCTTTGTTCTTTTCTTAGTTTGAATCGAGATTGTCAACATAGATTAGGCTGTTTGCTTTAAATCCCCCCCCCCCCCCCCTCGTTCTTTTATTTCCTTTGTTCTTTTTCCTAGTTTGAACTAAGATTGGCAAAATAATTCAGGCTGTTTGCTTTCAATCGCTACTCCCTCTGTTTCTTCTCTTCTTTTGCTTAGATAGCTAGTTTTCCCTTTTTTTTTTTTCTTCTTAAGTCGAAAAAGTGTGAATTTCCTCTGCAGTCTTTAGAAGACGAAAATGATGTCCCTGTGAGCAGGGTTCTTTGGTTTATGGGTGTATCATTGTGTGGCCTCTCTCTTATTCAAGCTAGAATTTGTGGCGAAACTTCTCCAGCTGTGTAGTGAATTAGGAAGACACAGCTGTCTTATCCCTAATTTGTTTCTTTTCTGAATGGAACTTATGATGACAGATTCTGTCTCTGTCCTTCTCTCCTAGCTGCTTCAGAAAATCTGAATGGAACTTATGATGACAGATTCTGCCTCTATCCTTGTCTCCTAGCTGCTTCAGAAAATCTGAATGGAACTTATGATGACAGATTCTGCCTCTGTCCTTGTCTCCTAGCTGCTTCAGAAAATCTGAATGGAACTTATGATGACAGATTCTGCCTCTGTCCTTGTCTCCTAGCTGCTTCAGAAATCTGAATGGAACTTATGATGACAGATTCTGCCTCTATCCTTGTCTCCTAGCTGCTTCAGAAAAAAAGGAGGCTGTTTTTACATTTTTTTTTCTCTCAGTTGATTGGAACCATCAACATTCTGAAAGTAATTTCTCAATGGTACTTTAGTTCCCCCCCCCTCCCCCTACCTTAGTCCCCACCTCTCTCTCTCTCTCGTGCGTGCGTGCGTGCGTGCTACGCTTGCGTGCTGCGCTTGCGTGCATGTGTGCGTGTGTGTGTGTGTGTGTGTGTGTGTGTGTGTGTGTGTGTGTGTGTGTGTGTGTGTGTGTGTGTGTGTGTGTGTGTGTGTGATTTTTCACTGTAAACATCTGTGCATCTTCCTTTTTACGTGTCTGCATCTTCACTAGTTATGTCCATGCATTTTTCACACTATTAACATTTCAGCATCTTCCCTAGTTATTCTGTGCTTCACACTATTAACATTTCAGCGTCTTCCCTAGTTATCTCTGTGCATTTTTCACACTGTTAACATTTCAGCGTCTTCCCTAGTTATTTCTGTGCTTCACACTGTTAACATTTCAGCGTCTTCCCTAGTTATCTATGTGCATTTTTTCACGCTGTTAACATTTCTGCGTCTTCACTAGTTATCTATGTGCATTTTTCACACTGTCAACATTTCAGCGTCTTCACTAGTTATCTATGTGCATTTTTTTCACGCTGTTAACATTTCAGCGTCTTCACTCGTTATCCCTGTGCATTTTTCACACTGTTGTAACATCTCTGCATCTTCCCTGGTCATTTCTGTGCCTTTTTCACACTGTTAACATTTCTGCGTCTTCACTGGTTATCTCTCTGCATTTTTTACATTATCAACGTCTCTGGGACTTCACGTTATACGTCTCTATATCTTCACTGGTTAGATCTGTTCATTTATCACTGTTTACGTCTCTGCGTCTTCACTGGCAATATCTGTGCTTCTTTTCTCCGTTTACATCTCTGTATTATAACTGTTTGCATCTCTGCGTCGTCACTGGTTGACATCCGTGCATTTTTCACTGTTTACATCTCAGCTTCTTCATCAATTACACCCACACATTTTTTTCGCTGTTTACATCTCACCTTCTTCATCAGTGACATCCGCGCATTTTTCACTGTTTACATCAGCTTCTTCGTCAGTGACATCCGTGCATTTTTCACTGTTTACATCATCTCTTCTTCTTCATCAATTACACCCGCACATTTTTCACTGTTTACATCTCTTCTCTCTTCATCAGTGATATCCGTGCATTGCATTTTCACTGTTTACATCTCTTCTTCTTCATCAGTGATATCCGTGCATTTTTCACTGTTTACATCTCAGCTTCTTCATCTGTGATATCCTCGCATTTTTCCCCTGTGTACATCTCAGCTTCTCCACCCGTGATATCCTCGCATTTTTCACTGTGTACACCTCAGCTTCTTCATCAGTGACATCCGCATTTTTTTTTTTCCTGTGTACATCTCAGCTTCTTCATCCGTGATATCCTCGCATTTTTCCCTGTGTACATCTCAGCTTCTTCATCAGTGACATCCGCGCATTTTTTCCCTGTGTACATCTCAGCTTCTTCATCCGTGATATCCTCGCATTTTTCACTGTTTACATCTCTTCTTCTTCATCCGTGATATCCTCGTATTTTTCACTGTTTACATCTCTTCTTCTTCATCCGTGATATCCTCGCATTTTTCACTGTTTACATCTCTTCTTCTTCATCCGTGATATCCTCGCATTTTTCCCTGTGTACATCTCAGCTTCTTCATCCGTGATATCCTCGCATTTTTTTCACTGTTTACATCTCTCTGCTTCTTCATCAGTGACATCCGCGCATTTTTAACTGTTTACATCTCTGCTTCTTCATTATTTACATCTCTGCATCCTCACTTGCTCTATCCGTGTATTTTTCACCGTTTACATTTCTGCGTCTTCACTCTACGTACATCCGTGCTATAAATCTACGCTATAGATATACCTGCATGATGATATTTCTTCGTCTTCGCTGTTTACATCTTTGTGTCTCCGCTATATCTTTTGCATCTCTACGTCTTCGCTGTTTACATCTCAGCATCTTTTTTTTTTTTTGACATTTCAGCATCTTCACTATTTACATCTGAACACATTCACAGTCAATATCTGCACATCTTTACAGTTATATCTCAACACAATTCACTGTATACTTTATTACTATTTGCATGGCTGCATCTTTCACGATTTACATCCTTATATCTTCACTTTGTACGTCTTTACATGCACGCTGTTTACATCACAGCATCCTCACTATTTAGGTAACATTTTTCGTGATTATATTTCAGCATCTTCATCATTTTGCATCAGCTCTATGTTCGCCATGTGCTATCCCCGGCACTGTAACCATTAACATTTCTGCATCTTGGGCGTTTACTCTCTGCATCTACACTGTTTACTCTCTGCATCTACACCGTTTACATTTATGACATTTTTGTCTGCATCTTCGTTATCTACGATTTCTGCGTTTATTTTTTTCCCCAATAGCATCTTCACAGTTTAGATCTGCATCTTTCCTGTTTCTGAATCTTCATTATTTGCGTCTCCGCGTCTCCACCATCTACATGCCTGTGTCTTTGCTATTTACATCTTTTCTTTTTGTTCGTTCACAGTGCTGTTTCTTCATTTGCATTACTGCCTCCCCCCGTTACAGTCCTGTTTCTTCACCATTTACATATCTCCCTCTCTGCTACCATCCGGATTCTTCACCATTTACATATCTCCCTCCCCGTTACCATCCGGATTCTTCACCATTTACATATCTCCCTCCCTGTTACCATCCGGATTCTTCACCATTTACATATCTCCCTCCCTGTTACCATCCGGATTCTTCACCATTTACATATCTCCCTCCCTGTTACCATCCGGATTCTTCACCATTTGCATATCTCCCTCCCTGTTACCATCCGGATTCTTCACCATTTACATATCTCCCTCCCTGTTACCATCCGGATTCTTCACCATTTACATATCTCCCTCCCTGTTACCATCCGGATTCTTCACCATTTACATATCTCCCTCCCTGTTACCATCCGGATTCTTCACCATTTACATATCTCCCTCCCTGTTACCATCCGGATTCTTCACCATTTACATATATCCCTCCCTGTTACCATCCGGATTCTTCACCATTTGCATATCTCCCTCCCTGTTACCATCCGGATTCTTCACCATTTACATATCTCCCTCCCTGTTACCATCCGGATTCTTCACCATTTATATATCTCCCTCCCTGTTACAGTCCTGTTTCTTCACCATTTACATATCTCCCCTCCCAGTTACCATCCTATTCCTTCATTACATAGCTCCCTCTCTGTTACCATCCTGTTTCTTCACCATTTACATATCTCCCTCTCTGCTACTATCTCATTCCTTCACCATTTACATATCTCCCTCCCTGTTACCATCCTGTTTCTTCACCATTTACATATCTCCCTCTCTGCTACTATCCCATTCCTTCACCATTTATATATCTCCCTCCCTGTTACCATCCCATTCCTTCACCATTTACATATCTCCCTCCCTGTTACCATGTCTTGTTTTTCACACCATTTACACCTCTCCCTCTCCGTTACCATCCTATTCCTTCACCATTTACATACCTGCCTCTCTGTTACCATCCTGATTCTTTAGGCTATCGCATGTGTTGTCTCACAGTGAGATTTGAGTCGAGACTGAGGCCAAGATCACCAACATATGGCAGGAATGAGATATCAGTGGAGCCGATGACTATTAAAAGATGAAGACAGCGGGTCTTGAGCCCGAGAATGTTCTATAATCCGATCAGCCCTTGTTCAATCATCGTTAATTTCAGATTGTTGTTAGACGTTCTCCATTTGATATTAGAGACACAGTCTTGAAGATTTTGACGAGACTATCATAGGTATCTACCATGTCAGGATGTACAAGGTAAGTGTCGTCGGCTAATATTTCATGATGAACAGAACGGTTTCTTTTGGCATTCTTCATCGCGTTCTAGTCTTCTCAATCTTGGTTTGTTTCTTTGTTCATTTTATTTTATACCCCCTAGCCCCCTTCCCTGCTCCCCCTCCTCTTTTGGTCTTGTTAACCACCTGTACATCTTTGCTATGTTGCTAAAAAAAAAAAAACCTTTTCTCATTTT
>JADBJO010010862.1:17500-25000 GCA_016801955.1 Conus betulinus
TCCAGAAGACGACGTCCCCGACCTTGCCGCTCTCCTCCAGGGCCTCCCTGTTGAGGCGGGCCCACAGCAGGGGCCACTGGTTGTGCAGGTCCTGGGCCGACTGCCCGCTGTGGAAAGACACCCCGTGGATGGGCAGGTACTCCCCGAAATCCGCCATCCACCCGCCGAACCCCATGTCGATCAGGTTCTTCTTCACCACCTCTGTTAGGGTTGTTTGGGGGGGGGGGGGGGGGAGGGGGGGAGGGGGCACAGAATGTTGCCGGTTAGTAGTAGCCACGCGGTGTAACCATGCGACCAAAAAGGAGAAGAGGCGTGTAAATGCTGACAACTGATCTATAGACACTTGAGCGAGGGAAAAAAAAATTGATGATTGTGAGCAGTCGGAATTCTTAATTTCAATAACACTTCTTCAAGAAACAAATGACAGAACACCTTCGCAGTTATCTGGACAAATGAATGAGCAACGACAAGCCCTAGGCTTATCCTGTGCTGAAATTTAACATTGACAATATAATGGCGGTTACAATGCATTTACTGTATGGTGAACATTTCACCATATGACTGGGAGTGTTTAAGGAACAACATCAACTAGACAACAGAAAAAGAAAAATGAAATAAATCAATACGATAATGGGAGAAAGGAAGGGGAAGCAACAAGCACGTCATCAACAAGAATGTACCTGATCAATTTACAAACAAGAGATAATTTCATTGAAACACGTAAAGGGATTTAAACTAGAAACCATGTTCTCCATAAATATGTTGAACTCATACCTGGTAGTTCAGTTATTTACTAACCCCCCCCCCCCCCCCCTTTTTTTTTTTTCTCTCGGAATTATCAAATATAAAGGGCCAGACGCTAACGGATTAAAAATCGCTACCGCACGTGAACATTTTGAATTGAAAACAAAACCAAAAAAATAATAATGATACGATTTTATGAGTTTCCTGTAAAAGAAATGTCTTTCAATTTCATTGTTTTGCCACTAAAACCGTAGAAACAAATACACAATAGACGTCAGTAAGTATACCCACTAAATAAAGCCATAGATGTTAGGGTAACAACAACAACAACAACAACAACAACAAAACAGACTCACGCAGAATTGGGTCGAGTTTGTGTATGTATGTAACTACAGACAAGCCGTGAATGAATTTTGAAGAAAAAGTATTCACGCCCTTTGTATATTCTTTGATAGAAATTTCCCCTTCTCTGTCGCTAGTCGTGTTTCTGCCTTTGTTTTTCTGGCCTGCTCTTTCTGTCGTCTTCGTCCTTCTTTGTTTCTGTTTTCCTCCTGTTTTTTTTTTTTAAATCTCATTTTCCTCAGTCCTTTCATTTCCTCATTTGCATGAAGCTTCAATGTCCTTTCCTTGAGATTCTTTCCCGATTGCTCATCTCTGACACCAAGGTACTGACACAGTAATCATTGTTAGCAGACATCGGTTCTTCATTCAGCTGGGTTCTCATCTCTGTCCAGAGAGTCATGTTTTCTTTCAAGTCTGTCGGCTGACTTGGCAGTCCATCAGTAAAATTATGTAAAAAATACGGATAGGATTTTAAAAGAACTTGGCGAAAAGATGAAATATGGCCCGAGAACTGAGCCATTAAAGTTTAGTTGGAATCTCTGGTGCAGATCGGTTTTTAAAATGGAGGATGCAAGATCCGTTCGATCTCGGCAGAGGTCTGCCATCTCCTTATGGCCTTTCTAGATGATCACTGGCAGTTGAACAGACTTTTTTAATGTACAGTTTTGCCCTCCATCCCTCTCTCTCTCTCTCTCTAATGTGGAAATACTAACGTAAGCTAAAGCTTCCACCACTGCTCATTTTAACCAGTCTGAAAAGATGTGCAGGAATGGTTAACATTATCGGTAGTAGACCTAGGTCCTTTACACATGTTATGTGTACAACAAAGTCCACTTGTATGGTGAACAGGCTTTCCAGTGTTCCTTCTCAAGTTTGTTTCGGATTAAACAGTGACTTTTTCTTTTAGATAAGAAACAGAAAGAGTGATGATAAAAAATAAAACCTTTTGGAAATTCCGTTGATGTCCGTTTTTCTTTTCGGAAAAAGGGATACATTCGACACATTTCTGAGCAGACCGGAAACGCGCGCGCGCATGTGTGTATGTGCATATGCGTGCAATGCGTGCGTGCATTGTGTGTGTGTGTGTGTGTGTGTGTGTGTGTGTGTGTGTGTGTGTGTGTGTTGTGTGCGCGCGTGAGTTTGTGTGTGTGTGCGTGCGTGCGTGCGAGTGTGCGTGCATGCGTGCGTTTGTACTTGCGCGCGCGCGTGTGTGTATGTGTCTGTGTTGTGTGTGTGTATATGTGTGCGTGTACGCGTGCTTGCGTGTGTATGTGTGAGCGTGCATTCCTAAAATGTGTGTGTGTGTGGGGTGTGTGTGTGGTGTGAGAGTGTGTGTACGCACGCTCGTGTTGGTGTGCCTGTGTGTGTGTGATGTGGTGTGTCGCGCACACGCGCGGCGCAGTGCGCTTATGTGTGTGGGTGCTGTGGTGGTTTGTGAGCGTGTGTGTAGTGTGTGTTGTGTGGTGTATGAGAGACACCTTACCTTTAAACAGCTCTCCTTCGAAGTTGAGGTAGGGGTTGATGTAGGTCAGGACTCGGATGTTACGATCCCGGAGGCGTTTCACTTCATTCTTCAGATCTGAAACATAAATGAACCAATTCATCAATTTCTGTCCAAACACTGCGCGACAGAAAACAGGATCTAGGGAAGTTACGTAGTTTCAGTTTTCAATGGGAAGCGCCAATTCAAACCACTACAAGATAACCTCCCTTTGCGAAGACAAGACTGTTATAATAAGGTCGGATTCGTTTAAATATTAAATGGGACAGCGACGGTATTTATTTGGCATTTGTATAGAAACGTCAGGGCATTTTGAAATCAGATTTGCTTTGATCAGTGTCTCCATCGCAATTCCAAAACAACTCATATGTATAGACACAAACACATATACGCGTGTGCATGCGCACGCGCACCTCCACCCCTTACCCTCACAGAACACACAAACGCGCGGGCGTGCGCAGACACTCACACACACACACACACACACACACACACACACACACACACACACACAAGCGCGCTCGCCTGCTAAATTCAAACAAAAAGTATTACTACTCATCATACACTCACATTCGCCACACACGCCCCCTGCACCTTCCAAACTCCCTACCATTTCCATACTCTTGTATGCTTAGCTCTCTCTCTCGCTCTCTCTCTTACATATACACACACACATACACACACACACACAACACATATACACATACGCACGCACGATCATATCCAGTGATTCTCTCTCTCTCTCTCTCTCTCTCTCTCTCTCTCTCTCTGTGTACCCGGATACTGTTCCTCGTTCCACTTCCAGTCCCAGAACAGCCTCCTGCCGAAGGAGGTGGTGATGGCGACCCACCCAGTCCTGTATCCATACAGCGGCTACCGCCCACCCCGTGCTCCTCCGCCTGCTGAATGTAGTCCAACATCTGTCCCAGACAAATCAAACCGATCCATGCTTGGATCCAGCCCAACTGACCACGGGCTGCACATCTAAAAGTAACGCGCCAAGGCCTTGCTTGAGAAGTCAAGTATTATAGACTGGCGCCATTAGATTGTTTTGAGAATCTTTTACAATGTCTGAAAGTTGATTCTCCTCGTTTTTTTTATATGCGGCCATCAAGGGACAAGCCAGGTGGTTCCAAACAGACATTAAAATCAAAGGAATGGGTCTGGGGGCTTCCCGCTGGAGCAGATACAGGGTCACGGTTGAGAGCAAAGGCCTATAAAGTGACGTTAACTACGTGTGTGTGTGTGTGTGTGTGTGTGTGTGTGTGTGTGTGTGTGTGTGTGTGTGTGTGACAGCGAGAGAGAGAGAGAGGAAGATAATATATTTGAAGACTGTTCGTGATTTTTTCCGTGAAAATTCCCCCGAACAAGTGAAATATTTTGTGTAGAGTTGTTCTTTTCATCAATTATCAGTTAAACATTAAACGCTGGCTCAAATGTATGGTGGGCTTCGAAACACTTACATTGATTATATAGCGCTTTAGTGCAAAATCCTAATTGTGGCGTGTGACCATATCAGCGCTGGAGAAAAGCGTGAGGAGGTGAGGGATGGGAGGAGGCGTATGTGGCACCAGCTTGGAAAGGAAGCGCGTTCATGAATGCATGTGACCACATGCTACAATTTGGATTTTGCATTAAAACACTATATAATCCATTTAAGCATTTGAGGTCTACCATGAATTTGAGCCAGCATTTAATGTTCAACCCACAACTGATCTTTCGATCAACTCCCCACCAATTATTTCCCTTGTTTGGGGGGATTTTCACCAATGAAATCACAAACAATCTTCAAAATACATGATCTTCCCTTTAGTTGACAGCACATTTCAGACCTTTGCACTCACCCGTGACCCTATCTTTGCCCCAGCTCAAAGCGCCAAAATAATCCTATTCCTTTGATTTTAATCTGTCTGCGTAGAACCACCTGACCTGTACCTTGATGACCACTTTCAGACAATAAAAAATTCTCAAAAACATTTTAAATGCGCCAGTCTATAAAATACTCGACTCTTTAAGCAAAGCCTTGTAGCATTATGTTTGGTGTGCAGCCTGCGCGTGTTTGCATGCATGTTAGTGTGCACGTGGATCTTTTCTAAACTCTATTTTGTTAACCGTGTTTAAATCAATTTTCGACAAAGATTTGTTAACCGTGTTAAATCAATTTTCGACAAAGAGTCCGATTTGTGTTTAAATATTTTTGCATCTGTTGGTAAGGCATGGTGGCACTGGTGTTTTTATTTCATACTTGTTTTCCTGTCTACAAAACATGGGTTATCTGACAACAAACAAACTACCAAAGAAAGCCGGCTAGAAGTCTTGGAGTTACATCCCATGACCAAATAACTGTGTCTCCCTCCATCCCTCACGCCCCCATCCATGGATACAACCACTTTCAAAATTTCATTCCAAAATTTTAAAGGGAAATTGTCTACACACTGACCACCTGTGTGATGGCTGGCCTCACTGTCCAATGCATGATGATGAAAATAGTGTGTGACACAAGTTGTCCTGTGGGCTGTCTGTGTCAAGTTCGTTTAAGAGTTATGGGCACATAATTATTTCATCGTGGAAGCAAAAGTTACCCTACCTGCTCATTATTTACATTTAGATTTCCTATGGATTAGATGTTACACCCAGTTATTCCTCTTCCTTCTTTTTCACTCTTCTTCTTCTTCTCTTCTTCTTCTTCTTTCTTCTTCTTCTTCTTCTGCACCATGATCATCGTCATCATCATCATCATTATCGTCGTCGTCGTCGTCGTCGTCGTCGTCGTCATCGTCGTCGTGATCATCATTATTAACTTCATCGTCGTCGTCGTCGTTGTCGACGTCATCATCTTCTCCGTCGTCGTTATCACCTTCCTCTTCTTTATCTCCGTCATCGTCCCCTTCTTCGTTGTCCTTCCTGCACTGCTCGCCTTATTCCCCTTCAATTTTGTTTGTTTATTTGTCTTTGGTTTTTTGTTCCTCCTCTGCCCGTAATCACTTCTACCTCGTTTGTCGTCTTCCTGGTCCATTTTCTCCGTTTGCCTGTAAACATCAGGTCCTTGGGCGTCTTCTTCTCTTTTTTTCCCTCCTCCTCCTCTTTTTCATTCTCCCCCCCCCCCCCACCACCATATCCTTTTTCTTTTCTTCTCTTCTTCTTCTTTCTTCTTCTTCTTCTTCTCTTCTTCTTCTTCTTTATAATCATCATCATCATCGTCGTCGTCATCGTCGTCGTCGTCGTCGTTGTCGTCGTCCTCCTCGTCGTCGTCGTCGTCATCAACATTATTATCGTTAATACCTCCCTGTCCTCTGTTTTCATCATCATCCTCGTATTCGTTGTCACTCCTCCTCTGCTCACTTCCTTCCTCTTCATTTTGGTTTTCTTCTTCCCCTACCCCATAATCACTTCTACCTTATTTGTTGTCTCTTTCTTGATCCATTTTCCCCGTATCCTTTTAAACAGCAGGTCTTTGGTCCTCCTCCTCCTCCCTCCTCCTATAGAATTTCTGTTTCATTATTTTTAACCGTTCTCGTTCCTTTGTTTTCCCCCTTCCTGATTCGACTGTGCCTGTTTCGTCTTTTTTCGTTTTACGTTTTTAGCATCCCAAACTGCTTTTTACAGGTTTCTTGTTGTTGTTGTTGTTGTTTTTATCCCTTCTTTGCTATTTCATTGATTTTGTTGTTACGTGTCCGTCTAATGAAATAAGAAGTCGCCAAAATTGATTGCATTCATTCTGTTTTATGTCATCCTGAAATATGATTAGCGCCTCTCTCTCTCCTCACACACACACACACACACACACACACACACACACACACCACACACACACACACACACACACACACACACACACACACAGAGAGAGAGAGAGAGAGGCCATTCTTTTTCTAGGACTTTATCTTTTAATTGTTTCTTTTAATTGTTAATTATCGTAACTGATGCTGACATCACTATGACTATCACGATAGCGATAAAGATTAGTATTTTGTCGTTACTTTCCAGCTACTTCGTGTTCCCTTTAAATATAGTTATTTTCAATCTTTTTACCTCATTTCATTTCACACATGTTGTTTAGCACTTGCGTTGGAGTAACCTAGTAGAGCATCTCTCTCTCTCTCTCTCTCTCTCTCTCTCTCTCTCTCTCTCTCTCTCTCTCTCTCTTCTCTCTCTCGATTTGTTTGTTTGTTTTAAATCCCTAAGATCAATTTGTGTTTCTCCTTTCTTTACAATCTTGGTGTCTTTGTTTACCACTATGCTGTTTCTTCTTTTATCTCGCACTTCAGATGTCCTTTCAAGCATCTCTTTCAGGGGGTCTCCCAAAATTCTGAGAACTATTTTCTTCTAAAATGCGTCTCTCAGTCACACGGTTCTCGACTGGAAGTCTTTTGTTATCGGTGGACTAGGTGGCTGGAAATACTGCGTAGGTCTGTGCCTGCCCTGAAATCGTCGTGCCAGTCTGGCACTGAAAGGAAGCGGAAAGAAGCGGTCCATGTCGTCCTTTTCCGATCCTCCCTGGCACATTTTTTTTCCTCTTTCTTTCTTCTTTCCATCCAACGAGTATGCATGACTGACAAGCTATCAATGGGAGTGACTCTGTGCTTTATGCCGAATAGGTAAGAGTCTCTCTCTGCGTCTGTCTGTCTATCTTGTCTGTGTGTCTGTCTGTCTATCTGTCTGTCTGTCTGTCTCTCTCTCTCTCTCTGTCTCTCTCTCTCTCTGCATGTGTGTGTGCGTGTGCGTGTGCATGTGTGTGTAAGTATATATATATATATATATATATATATATATATATATGTGTGTGTGTGTGTGTGTGTGTGTGTGTGGTGTGTGTGTGTGTGTGTGTGTGTGTGTGCAGGGAAGGAAGAAGAAAGAAAGGATACATATGACGTGCACTAGAGCAATGTTACAGAGGAGCGTTAAAACCAAGC
>JADBJO010010862.1:38724-43724 GCA_016801955.1 Conus betulinus
TAGCATATTTCCCAATTATGTGTCTCCATCATGAATTTTTCTATCATGTATTTCCATTATGTGTACCCATTATATATACCCAGCATGTCCAAATCATGTGTCTCCATCACGTTTCTACATCATGTATTCCCATTATGTGTCTCCATTGTATCTACCCAGCATAATGATGTCCCAATCATGTGTTTCCATCATGTGCATTTTCATTATGTGTCCCCATTAAATGTACCCATCGTATGTCCCCATCATGTGTCTCTGTCATGTATTTTTTGTTATGCGTCCTGATTATGATGTGTCCCATAAATTTCAAGGGCTGGCTGCAAAGGGTTTTCACACACACACACACACACACACACACACACACACACACACACACACACACACACACACACACACACACACTCTCTCTCTCTCTCTCTCTCTCTCTCTCTCTCTCTCTCTCTCACACACACACACACACACACACACACACACACACACATACATATATATATATATATATATATATATATATGCATATGCATATATATATTTAGATAGATGTGTATATATATACATATATATGTATATGTATATATATATATATATATATATATATATATATATAAAGTATAAACTTTACATGCTGTTTATATGGAACATTTATACCGTTTGTATTGGGTTTGATATGGGTGTTGTATATGGGCAAAAAAAAGTCGTTTGCCCTTCTTCCCACCCCCCACCCCCACCCCCTCCGGCAACTTCTCTTCCCTATCCTTCCCTGTATTTTTTTTAAAGTTAGAATTATAATCATGGAAGAATTGCTTGTCTGTACTATTATGTTTTCCTTCACAAGCCTAATCGTGCGCTCCTAGTGTATATTACATGGTTCCATAAAGAGTCAGACGTGTGTCATCTTTGCGCAAAGACGTCCATGGCCATTCCACCTCCCGTCCCTTCGCCCCCATTGTCCCCCATATTTTGTTTTCAAAGTTATTTTCGTAGTTATGGAAGAACTACGGCCATTACTGTCTTGTTTTCCCCACTTCCTACTTGTTTTGTGCTCAGGTCACAAATGCGTAGATGTTCTGTTAAGACACAGGTGATCGCCCGCGCCCGCGCGAGGGAACCGGGGCGTGTGCGTGTGTGTGTGTGTGTGCGTGCGTGCGTGCGTGCGTGCGTGTGTGTGTGTGTATGTGTATGTTTGTGTGTGCGTGTGTGTGCAGGTTTAGGTGTGTGTGTGTGTGTGTGTGTGTGTGTGTGTGTGTGTGTGTGTGTGTGTGTGTGTGTTTATTTTCAGTCCTCGCCTCCCTTTCATTTCTATTGCTTTCCTTTTAGATTAATGGATGAGAGAAGTTGGCGTGGAAAGTAGCAGAGAGGTGGGGAAAATGGGGCTCAGGGGGCCGGGGGAGGAACATGATCAAAATACATCGTTCTCCTCTACTGTTCACAAATAGCTCAGACCTTTTTGGATGGTAAAGGATCTCAAATGTGCCGACTCCATACAAATCAAGAGTTACGCAATGTCTGTCATCAAATACTTGTCTCGCGCACCTGCAAGTGCTTGACTGTGTGTCCCTGGGCTGTATGGTGAGGTGGCTGGGGGATATGAGTTTGCATTCATTTGCGAATCTCTGTGTATGATGGAAGGGGGGAGGAATGGAGATGGCGGGCGACTGAGAAAAGTGTGCATGGCAGAGTGTTTGTATGTGTTTTAAAGAGGTTATTTAATGAACTGGGCAACTTTTTTTTCCCATGTGTGTGTGTGTGTGTGTGTGTGTGTGTGTGTGTGTGTGTGTGTTGTGTGTGTGTGTGTGTGTGTGTGTGTGTGTGTGTGTGTGTGTGTGTGTGTGTGTGTGTGTGTGTCTGTGTGTGTCTCTGTGGTTATGTGTGTTTATTGTATGTGTGCGCATGTCATGTCATGTATATATGCGTGCATGTTGGTATGTGCGCTCGCGTGTATGTGTGTGTGTGCGTGTATATGCGTGTGTATGCGCGCGCGTGCCCGCCCGTATGTACATAATAAGTGTGTGCGTGTTTCTGTCTGTGTTTGAAAGTGTTTTGTATATGTGTCTATCAGTCAGTTTATGAGATGTGTGTGTGTGTGTGTGTGTGTTATGTGTGTGTGTGTGTGTGTGTCTCTGTGTGTGTGTGTGTGTGTGTGTGTGTGTGTGTGTGTGTGTGTGTGTGTGTGTGTGTGTGTCTGCAGATCTCCAGATCTGAAGCTTCGCAGCAAACGATTCCCTTCCCAAGGGATTCCAGCGACAGACGGATAAGCCGCACCCCCACCCCCTTCCTGCTGTCTGCTAAGCTTGGCGGCACCTGAGGGCAGACCAGAAGTGGATGTATATCCCCCATCCTCACCATCTTGCTTCCAATCGATGGAAGATGCGAGCTCCGTTCTGAGTCAATCAGTTGATTGGCAGAACAGAAGTATCCACAGCCTGTCGGCACCCTGACGTCTTCTTCCTTTGCCGCTGTGACTGTAATCTCTGCTTCAGTTACAATATCATTTGTGTGTTCTGACAGCAATGCTCACACCGACGAAGATGTACAGTTCCTTTGTGAGTTAACCCTTACATGGCCATTGTTGAACGGATTTCCAAAGAATCACCAAGGACGACGCATTAACGTTCTGAAAACAGACACCGCAAACTGCAATTTTCGTGCGATAGGAACAAAATCAACAGACATCAAATGGTTTCTTCACTAGCAACTGAGGCAATTCAAACTGGAACATCAATTTTGATGGCTGCGTTTCTGCTTCAACTCAATCAACACCATCACAAGACTGACAGATCTTGATTGAGTGAAGTCTACAAAACATTAGAGTTAACCTTTTCACGTCCATTGTGAACGGCGATGTAAAATTCAGTTTTGATGGCTGTATTTCCGCTTCAACTCAAGCAACTTCATCACAAGACTGACAGCTCTTCATTATGTGAAGGACATGAAACATTACAGACCGAAAACAATAATCATTAAGCTATATGGCACACAAATGAGCGATGACACTGGTTCTTAAAGAATGAAGTAAAACACATGTAAAGAGAGTGACTTAAAAGTCAACTAGCGCTGGCGGAATGCTGGGATAACCGCCCACGAAAGAGTTAGATCAGGCAGCGCAGACGTAAAAGATGAATGTGCGTCCGTCCAAACAAATTCAGTTAGAATGAAGGTACCATGACAAGAACGATCGTCCGCCAAAGTATCAAGAAATATGTCTTTCATAAGAAAAGAGATGTTTCTGCTAAATTGCTGGACTGGCCAATGTATGGTGAAGCCAACTTCCAGACTATCGGCCGATGCCAGCAGTTTGTTCTTCTACTGGTGGTGATAAATCCGATGGTTGGCTGTAGAGCCCGGGATTGCGGCAATCGATCAGAGTGCTGGTTAAGTGTAGGATGTAGGGATTAGTATTATAGTCACGCGACACTTCCAGACAAGCTTGAATGGCCATCAACGTGTCTTGGTGGCGAGTCGGTTTTTCTTTATGGTGCCATCGATACTCCAAACGCAATTTCGATCGAGAAAACATGTGGAGGTCCAAATCGGTTCCCCCGTTGCTGTGTCCAAGTCAAGTTTACTCCTTTAATATCTTGGATCTTTTCCAAGAAAAATCGTGAAGGATTTTCCTTCAGACGAAGCAACTGTTAACCCCAACAACATGTCGACTATCGAAGCTGCCAAAGATGTCGAAATATCTTGAAATGAGAAAAAATGTCACAATAATGGCTTTTAGTGAGTGACCTTGAACCACTCAGTTTTACAATTTTAAAAACGTTGTGTGAGTGTAGTTTTGAATGAAAACGTTGTCGGATATCTAACACCGACGGCAAAGACTGAATGATCGTCAACTGATTGTAAACTGAAGGATCACATAATCACTGTGGATTCCAAGTTTAGGACAAATAAGAAATATGATAACATTATGAGGAAAATCTTTTCATAAATATTGCTATTCGCATCTTCATAACTTTTCACCTTACATCAGACGAGCCAACACTACACGAAATGAACCTGACGTCTCTCTATTCATCCCCAACAACGCTCACGGAGACGTCATCCCCTGCTCTGCCGTCATGGCGGAAAGTAGGGGGTCTGGACGTGTGGCGTCTGGAGGGAGCGGAGGAATGGGCGTGGTGGGCGTGGCTTCTGACGGAAGTGGGTGTGGCCACGGTGATCGTGGTGGGTGACGTGTTCCTTCTCATGCTGTTCTTCACGCGCAAGCTGCTGGGCCAGTCCACCAACACATCCTGGTCTTCTCCGTGGCCGTGGCTGACCTCCTGGCTGGGCTGCTGGTGCTACCGCTCGACGTCCTGCAGGTAGTTTGCTGGGTCATCGTAGGGTTCTATGGTGTATAGTGTCGAATGTTCGTTTGTGTTGTATTTACCTCATTGTTGTCGTACCAGATTTTTCGTTCTCTGTGACGCTAAGGCTTACAGTAAGAGAAGACAGTTAAAGCAAGATTAGACACACAGTATGGTCTCAAAAAACGGAAATTGTGCCTGGTGCAACGGTCATCACTTCAGGTAAAAAACGGACAGATCATTGAACACCTATGAAATGAGTTATAAACATATGTCTACTGCATCAATAATATAAAACAAATTACCGCAGTAAAGGCACACATATTTCATTGTGCCTGTAAATACACGCATCATGAGATTATAACCTTTGAAATAAGAGAATCGGAGTTTGCATCATGAGATTATAACCTTTGAAATAAGAGATTCAGAGTTCGCATCATGAGATTATAACCTTTGAAATAAGAGATTCAGAGTTAACGATGAACATCAAATAAGATAATACCATGGATGCAGAGATCATCACCACCACCACCACCACCACCACCCACCACCCACACACACACACACACACATACACACACACGCACACACGCGCTCTTGTCCGCATATCGCTACCCCTTCCCCACCCTCTGCATTTAACCCGCCCTAGTAGAGAGAGAAGGCATCAGGAGGGACAGACAGACAGCTTGAGACAGGAGAGACAGACAGAAAGAG
>JADBJO010010862.1:48724-58724 GCA_016801955.1 Conus betulinus
CCCGTTCTCATGCAAGGAAAACGGTGGGGATGGGGGCTGTTGGAAAAAATGAAATTAAAAAAAACACAGACAATGAATGTCACAAAACAACATGGCGATTATGAAACCAAATCACAGAAGCAGTCAATAAACATCGACTACTGATATGATTATTACTGTGATTGCCAAACGTTTATCCACAGTCATCAAGATTACCACTCTGCACAGCTGAATAGCCTCCGGAAGGCAATCGCACATTTTTCTGTAGAAAGAATGCTGTCCATATTTCTTATCATTTCTTGTAGGTATGACACAATGTCACTGACAGTCACATTCTCTGGAAGGTCGTTTCTCTTGTTCATTCAACTAGTAAACGTCTTTATGTTCATCTCTATACTGCAAAGCATGATCACACCCAGTTGTCAAAGTGTCTTCAGTTTTGCGTTGTATAAATAGTCTGTGCTCTTACTGGAGGGCGGTCATGTTCACAAACCACATCACACAAAACTTATTAACAGTCTTGATCAGCACTTGGCTTCACTGACCCAAAATTCAACATCGACATTTCATCTTGTGCAACTGTCACCGATTCTTTGTCACACATGCTCCATGTCGATCTCTTTTTGCTTGTCACTAAGCCGTGTTTCCGGTGCAGGCTGAGTAATAGACGGAGGGAGATGGTTGTCACACGTAAAAATGTCACCACATGCAGTAGGGCTGTCGCTCGCTCTGTCCACATGGTAAAATAAACTTGGTGGTGTCGGCAAAAATAAAGTGGATGGAGAAGCTAAGTTTTCACTCTCCTTTTTCTCTTTGACTTGTTCTGTAGGTCTCTGCTCTGTGCCTATTCCTGTTCAGCTGTGACGGGCATTTACGGTGATACGCGATGATGTGGCCTTGGGTTAGCGAGGCAGGGGGCTGTTCGGTAGTTGTAGTCAATCATAGAGTGACGACCGTTTGTTTTCCTCTGCCCTCTATTTTGTAGGAGAACAATGTCATTTCTTCCAGTGCAGCATTGAGTGTTGCTTTCAAAGCAGAAGGAAGACCTTCAACAGGCATGCTGGACAATTTATAGCTAATACAAAGTAGAAATTTACTGGAGTGACCAAAATACGTCTTGCTGGGAGCCAGACAAGGTAAACTGCTCAGATAGAGACAGAGATAGAGATGTGGGGGATATCGACAGAAAGATAGACAGGCAGACAGACAGAGACAGAGAGAGAGAGAGAGAGAGAGAGAGAGAGGAGAGAGAGAGAGAGAGAGAGAGAGAGACGCCCTGAAAGAGTTTAAAGCCATTAGCGTTATTGCTTTGGTGACAGGGGAGGTCATCCAGGATCGTGTAGCGAATTTTAAAACCAGTGCGGCACTCAGGGCAAAGGACCATGCGGCAAATCAAACTGGTATCATGGTCATATCAGTCAGCGTTAGCCCCCTGTGCTGCTAACACAATGATTCACTTTCCTGCCCTCAACTTCAGGTCCAACAAAAATCAAATCAGCACACAGTAGCAGGTTCTGCCATCAATATTCGTGTTGTTTTTTTTCATTTAAACTGATGAAATGCCGGTAATTACTGGGAAACGCAAGCTCGTAATGTTCATAACAAAACAGGACAAAAATAGTAAGTGAACGAAAATCGGAGAGAAAAAGAGTGAGAAAATGAATTAACTTTGGACTCTCTTTATAGAGAGAAAAAAGTTTTCCCAAGGTCATCGCAATAAAGCTCTGATAATGGGACACCTCAGATTTGCAATTCCTGTGAAGGGAACAAATTCATCAGAAATAAACTGCTTTCTTCACTCACGAGCGAGGCAATTCAACTAGACCATCAAAGCGGGAAGAACCTCAGGGGACATTACTGCAACGATATTGAGGGTAATGTGACCGCAAGATGAAGGCATAAATCGATCATGACTCCTTGTAACCGTAATCGGCAACGACACGCTTGTTTGCGTCTGCCTATCTGGTGGGATATAATAGGAACAACTCGCGTGTTCAGATTTGTTTACGTGGCATGGTCCAATTTCAGTGGCGGTTTGGTGAAGCGTTGTTTGTGTCTGTATGCCATGTGCATGCAGGCAGAGCGATAGCCTGTGTTGTGTTGCTTTTCATTCTGGCCGATTTGGTTTGTTTTTAACAGGTGAATAATTGGGTGACTTTGTTCACGCGCGCGCGCGCGCGCGCGCGCGCCTGTGTGTGTGCGTGTGTGTGTGTGTGTGTGTGTGTTTGTTTGGGGGTGGAATAGCCAGGGTCACTGCAGCAGACTACAGACTCCCCCCCCCCCAAAAAAAAAAAAAAAAAAAAAAAAACAATGGCCATGTTATCAATGGCGAATTGAAACAGGAGGAGGTGTTGAGTTAGTAGAGCAGGTGTGAAAGTAATGGCGTTCAGGTCACTAGCTGTAAAAAAAAAAAAAAAAAAAAAAACAAACAAACAAACAAAAAACTAGTACGATGTACAACAAGTGAGAAACAGCAAAATAACTTCAAAAACCTTTTTGCTATGAGAAAGTGAGAAAGTGCAACTAGATAAGAGAGAGAAAAGCATGCGTTATATTACGTACAATGTGTGTGTGTGTGTGTGTGTGTGGTGTGTGTGTGTGTGTGTGTGTGTGTGCGCGTGCGCGCGCGCGCGCGTGCGTGCGTGTGTGTGTGTGTTTGACAAATAGACACACAGACAATGAGGTGAACAGAGACCATGTCAGAGATAGTATCAGTGGTTTTTAAAGGCAGACAGGCAGTCAGACAGACATAAGACAGACAAAAATAACAACGAGAAAACCAATGACATCACTGTCGGTCGGTTCCTAAACTTTCCTCAGAGAGAGAGAGAGAGAGAGAGAGAGAGAGAGCTAGAGCTCTGAAAGAGCTTACAGCCATCAGCTTTATTGCTTGGTGACAGGGGAGGTCATCAGTGATCGTGTAGTGATTTTTTAAAACCAGTGCGGCACTCAGAGCAAAGGACCATGCGGCAAATCAAAGCAGTAACCTGGTCATATCAGTCTGTAGAAGCTCTGTGCTACTAACACAATGATCCACGTTCCTGCCCTGAGCATTAGGTACAACAACAACAACAAAAATCCTCACACAGTAGCACTTCTGGCATTTTCATTGATGTTTTGTCATCTAAACCGATTAAATGCCGGTATTAACTGGGTAAAGCAAACTCTTAACGTTCATATCAAAAACAGGACAAAACTAGTAAGAAGGCAAAAATAAAGAGACAAAGGAGAGACAATGAATCAACGTGGTATTCTCTTTAAGAGAGAGAACGATTTTCCCCAGAGCGTCGCAACAACGTTCTGATAATGGACATCAGATTCGCAACTCCTGTCAAGGGAACAAATTCATCACACATAAATTTCTTCCTTCACTCACGAGCGAGGCCATTCAAACTAGAACATCAAAGCTGGGAGAACTCAGGGGACATTACTGCAAAGACGTGGAGGGTTACTTGACTGCCGGAACAAAGCATAAATCGATCATTGCTCCTTGGAACCGTAATGGGAACGACACGCTTGTTCGCGTCTGTCTAACTGGTGTGACATAATAAGCATAACACGGGTCTTCAAATCTGTTTATATGGCATGGTCGACTTTCAGTGGCAGTTTGGGTGAAGCGTTGTTTGTGTCTGTATATGATGTGTATGCAGGCAAAGGTGTTAGCCTGCGTCTTGTGCGGTTTTCATTTTGGATGACGTGGCTTACTTTTAACAGGTGAATGATTGAAAAGATTTTGGTTGGTGTGTGGAGGCTGGGGGTGGGGGTGGGGGTGGAGCAGGGGAGGCTGTCATGGGCACTGTCACAGACTACGGACAGCTAGCTGTAAAGAAAAATCTTTGAGAAATAAAATAATCCGGAAACCTTTTTTGATAAGAGTGTGCAACCAGACAAGAAAGAACAAGACACAGTGTTATGTTATGGACAGGTGTGGTGTGTGTGTGTGTGTGTGTGTGTGTGTGTGTGTGTGTGTGTGTGTGTGTGTATGTGCGTGCGTGCGTGCGTGTGTGTGTGGTGTAAGGGGTTTTAAATGTAGGGGTCTAGGCTTCAGTCAGTAGGAGAATAACTGAGTAAACCCTCTATGTGTGTGTGTGTGTGCGTGTGTGTGTCTGTGTGTGTGCGCGCGTCCGCTCGTGCGTGCGTGTGTGTGTGTGTGTGTGGTGTGTGTGTGTGTGTGTGTGTGTGTGTGTGTGTGTGTTTGTTGTTGTCTTCAATTTAACGTCTTTCCACATTAAGTGATATTAGACGAAGGGAAAGGATTTGAGAGGGGGAGCATGAGGAGGAAGTGGGTGGGTGGGTTATCTTGCAATCATATAAAAAAAAAAAAAACACTTTACAATACAATGAAAAAAAAATGTATGGGAAAAGCCAACTTTACATAACTAGTTGAGTCATAACACAAACTATAACAAATGTCCCATAGGACTGCGTAGTAAACAGTTTGCAGGTGTCCAATTCCTGTCATGAGGAAAAAAAAATTCTACAAATATTCAAACTGGAATATTGAGACAGGAAGAACCCTGGGGGACATTACCGCAAATATGTGGACGGTTACATGACTGCTAGAAGAGGGTATAAGTCGATGGTTACTCCTCATAACCGTAATTTGAGCAACACGCTTGTTCACGTCTGTCAAATTGGTGTCTATAATGAGCGTAACACGCGTATTTAAATCTGTTTATGTAGCCGTTCGAATTTCAGTGGCAGGTCGGTGAGATAATTGTTCGTGTGTGTTCGTGATGTGCATGTGGGAAATGCATTAGTCTGTTTGTTGTATTGATTTTCACCAAGACTGACCTGGCTTGTTTTGACAGGAGAATGATTGTGTTGACTTGGTTCATGTGTGGTGTGTGTGTGTGTGTGTGTGTGTGTGTGTGTGTGTGTGTGTGTGTGTGAGGAATGGCATAATAACCCCGGAAACGTTTTTTACGAGACCATTCAACTAGGCAAGAGAGAGAAGCACATTTCAATGGAGTGTGTGTGTGTGGTGTGTGGTGTGTGTGTGTGTGTGTGTGTGTGTGTGTGTGTGACAAACAGATGAACACACAAGGAGGTAAACAGAGACTGTGCCAAAGTATTAGTGGCAAGCAAAGGCAGACATTTAGCCGGACACAAGGTAGAGACAGTCATAGCGAGAAAAAAAGTCACATCGCTGTCAGTTGCTTCATAAACTTTGGACTTAAGAGAGAGAGAGAGAGAGAGAGACAGAATGAATGAATGAATGAATGAATGATTTGATGAGGTAAGCTGACAAAACCCGTTCTCATGCAAGGAAAACGGTGGGGATGGGGGCTGTTGGAAAAATGAAATTAAAAAAAACACAGACAATGAATGTCAATAAAACAACATGGCGATTAGGAAACCCAATCACAGAAGCAGTCAATAAACATCGACTACTGATATGATTGTTACTGTGATTGCCAAACGTTTATCCACAGTCATCAAGATTACCACTCTGCACAGCTGAATAGCCTCCGGAAGGCAATCGCACATTTTTCTGTAGAAAGAATGCTGTCCATATTTCTTATCATTTCTTGTAGGTATGACATAATGTCACTGACAGTCACATTCTCTAGAAGGTCGTTCTGTTGTTCATTCAACTGATAAACGTCTTTATGTTCATCTCTATACTGCAGATCATGATCACACCCAGTGTCAAAGTGTCTTCAGTTTTGCGTTGTATAAATAGTCTGCGCTCTTACTGGAGGGCGGTCATGTTCACAAACCACATCACAAAACTCATTAACAGTCTTGATCAGCACTTGGCTTCACTGACCCAAAATTCAACATCGACATTTCATCTTGTGCAACTGTCACCGATTCTTTGTCACACTGCTCCATGTCGATCTCTTTTTGCTTGTCACTAAGCCGTGTTTCTGGTGCAGGCTGAGTAATAGACGGAGGGAGATGATGGCTGTCACACGTAAAAATGTCACCACATGCAGTAGGGCTGTCGCTCGCTCTGTCCACATGGTAAAATAAACTTGGTGGTGTCGGCAAAATAAAGTGGATGGAGAAGCTAAGCTTTCACTCTCCTTTTTCTTTTGACTTGTTCTGTAGGTCTCTGCTCTGTGCCTATTCCTGTTCAGCTGTGACGGGCATTTACGGTGATACGCGATGATGTGGCCTTGGGTTAGCGAGGCAGGGGGCTGTTCGGTAGTTGTAGTAAATCATAGAGTGACGACCGTTTGTTTTCCTCTGCCCTCTATTTTTGTAGGAGAACAATGTCATTTCTTCCAGCGCAGCATTGAGTGTTGCTTTTCAAAGCAGAAAGAAGACCTTCAACAGGCATGCTGGACAATTTATAGCTAATACAAAGTAGAAATTTACTGGAGTAGCCAAAATACGTCTTGCTGATAGCCAGACAAGGTAAACTGCTCAGATAGAGACAGAGAGAGAGAGATGTGGGGGATATCGACAGAAAGACAGACAGACAGGCAGACAGAGAGAGAGAGAGAGAGAGAGAGAGAGAGACGCCCTGAAAGAGTTTAAAGCCATTAGCGTTATTGCTTTGGTGACAGGGGAGGTCATCCGTGATCGTGTAGCGAATTTTAAAAACCAGTGCGGCACTCAGGGCAAAGGACCATGCGGCAAATCAAACTGGTATCATGGTCATATCAGTCAGCGTTAGCCCCCTGTGCTGCTAACACAATGATTCACTTTCCTGCCCTCAACTTCAGGTCCAACAAAAATCAAATCAGCACACAGTAGCAGGTTCTGCCATCAATATTCGTGGTTTTTTTTTTTTTAAACTGATGAAATGCCGGTAGTTACTGGGAAACGCAAGCTCGTAATGTTCATAACAAAAACAGGACAAAAATAGTAAGTGAACGAAAATCGAAGAGAGAAAAAGAGTGAGAAAAATGAATTAACTTTGGACTCTCTTTATAGAGAGAAAAAAGTTTTCCCCAAGGTCATCGCAATAAAGCTCTGATAATGGACACATCAGATTTGCAATTCCTGTGAAGGGAACAAATTCATCAGAAATAAAACTGCTTTCTTCACTCACGAGCGAGGCAATTCAAACTAGACCATCAAAGCGGGAAGAACCTCAGGGGACATTACTGCAACGATATTGAGGGTAATGTGACCGCAAGATGAAGGCATAAATCGATCATGACTCCTTGTAACCGTAATCGGAACGACACGCTTGTTTGCGTCTGCCTATCTGGTGGGATATATAGGAACAACTCGCGTGTTCAGATTTGTTTACGTGGCATGGGTCCAATTCAGTGGCGGTTTGGTGAAGCGTTGTTTGTGTCTGTATGCCATGTGCATGCAGGCAGAGCGATAGCCTGTGTTGTGTTGCTTTTCATTCTGGCCGATTTGGTTTGTTTTTAACAGGTGAATAATTGGGTCGACTTTGTTCACGTGCGCGCGCGCGCGCGCGCGCGCGCGCGCGCGCGTGTGTGTGTGTGTGTGTGTGTGTGTGTGTGTGTGTGTGTGTGTGTTTGGGGTGGGGAATAGCCAGGGTCGCTGCAGCAGACTACAGACTCCCCCCAAAAAAAAAAAAAAAAAAAAAAAAAAAACAATGGCCATGTTACCAATGGCGAATTGAAACAGGAGGAGGTGTTGAGTTAGTAGAGCAGGTGTGAAAGTAATGGCGTTCAGGTCACTAGCTGTAAAAAAAAAAACAACAACAACAAAACTAGTACGATGTACAACAAGTGAGAAACAGCAAAATAACTTCAAAAACCTTTTTGCTATGAGAAAGTGAGAAAGTGCAACTAGATAAGAGAGAGAAAAGCATGCGTTATATTACGTACAATGTGTGTGTGTGTGTGTGTGTGTGTGTGTGTGTGTGTGTACGTGTGTGTGTGTGTGTGTGTGCGCGTGCGCGCGCGCGCGCGTGCGTGCGTGTGTGTGTGTTTTTTCAAAGGCAGACAGGCAGTCAGACAGACATAAGACAGAAAAAATAACAACGAGAAAACCAATGACATCACTGTCGGTCGGTCCTAAACTTTCCACAGAGAGAGAGAGAGAGAGAGAGAGAGAGAGAGAGAGAGAGAGAGAGAGCTCTGAAAGAGCTTACAGCCATCAGCTTTATTGCTTTGGTGACAGGGGAGGTCATCAGTGATCATGTAGTGATTTTTTTAAAAACCAGTGCGGCACTCAGAGCAAAGGACCATGCGGCAAATCAAAGCAGTAACCTGGTCATATCAATCTGTAGAAGCTCTGTGCTACTAACACAATGATCCACGTTCCTGCCCTGAGCATTAGGTACAACAACAACAACAAAAATCCTCACACAGTAGCACTTCTGGCATTTCATTGGTGTTTTGTCATCTAAACCGATTAAATGCCGGTATTGACTGGGTAAAGCAAACTCTTAACGTTCATATCAAAACAGGACAAAACTAGTAAGAAGGCAAAAAAATAAAGAGACAAAGGGAGAGACAATGAATCAACGTGGTATTCTCTTTAAGAGAGAGAACGATTTTCCCCAAGAGCGTCGCAACAACGTTCTGAAATGGACATCAGATTCGCAATTCCTGTCAAGGGAACAAATTCATCACACATAAATTTCTTTTTTCACTCACGAGCGAGGTCATTCAAACTAGAACATCAAAGCTGGAAGAAGCCCAGGGGACATTACTGCAAAGACGTGGAGGGTTACTTGACTGCCGGAACAAAGCATAAATCGATCATTGCTCCTTGGAACCGTAATGGGAACGACACGCTTGTTTGCGTCTGTCTAACTGGTGTGACATAATAAGCATAACACGGGTCTTCAAATCTGTTTATATGGCATGGTCGACTTTCAGTGGCAGTTTGGTGAAGCGTTGTTTGTGTCTGTATATGATGTGTATGCAGGCAAAGTGTTAGCCTGCGTCTTGTGCGGTTTTCATTTTGGATGACGTGGCTTACTTTTAACAGGTGAATGATTGAGACAATTTTGGTTGGTGTGTTTAACGTCTTTCCACATTAGTGATATTAGACGAAGGGAAAGGATTTGGAGAGGGGGAGCATGAGGAGGTGGGTGGGTGGGTGGGTTATCTTGCAATCATATAAAAAAAAAAAAAAAAAAAAAAAACTTTACAATACATGAAAAAAAAAAGGTATGGAAAAGCCAACTTTACATAACTAGTTGAGTCATAACACAAACTATAACAAATGTCCCATAGGACTGCGTAGTAAACAGTTTGCAAAATCAAACAACAAAACTAAAATTCTCAAGGATACTATCAAGAGAACTTTCAGAAATAGCCGGTAAAATAGGTCTCAATCTCTGGCATTCCAGAAGAATGTGTTGGTTTGAAATTTGTTCACCGCACAGACATTTAACATTCTTGCTGAATTTTGTTTTGAAGGCATTAAGCTTTATCCTATAAGACAGCGAAGTAATGTGTCTACATTTGAAACTGTTGCCATAATTCACAGATATTTGTTTGTTGAACCAACCGAATTCAGTAAGAGACTGGAGAATTCTCCTTCCTATGGAGAGATTTTGAAAACTTTGTTCCACGATGCTTGCTCCAGCAAATGATACCCTTCTGTAACGGATAAAGGGATGTTTTTATTTCTATAGATTCCCCGTCTTGCCTTGCACCTTTTTTTTTTTGCGGCTCTGTCAGCACAATCGTTTGAATATAATCCAACATGTGAAGGAACCCAACAAAAGGTGATATTGGTTCCCTTTAAACTTAAAATGTTAATCATGTGATTGATTTCTATGATAATTTTTGGATTTTTTTCTTGTAATCAAATGAACGTAAAGCGTACAGTACGGACTGAGAGCGTGTGTGTGTGTGTGTGTGTGTGTGTGTGTGTGTGTGTGTGTGTGTGTGTGTGTGTGGTACTTGTGCGTGTGCGTGTGTGTGTGTATGCGTGCGAGCATGTGTGCGTGCGTGCGCGCGCGCGCGCGCGCGCGCGTGTGTGTGTGTGTGTGTGTGTGTGTGTGTGTGTGTGGTGTGTGTGGTGTGTGTGTTTGTGTTTGAAAAAACAGAAAGACAAGCAACGGAGCAGAGACTGTGTCAAAGACAATATCAGCAACAATCAAAGACAGATAGACAGACAGCCAGAG
>JADBJO010010863.1:0-25000 GCA_016801955.1 Conus betulinus
GATAGAAAGTTAAGGATGGTGGGTTGAGGGTGAGGTGGGGGTAAGAGATGAAGTAAATATGAAGATGGATGAAGTTATGATAGGTAGAATGATTAGGGTTGAAAGTGTGGGGGGGAGTAAAGAAATGGTAGGGGAGTGAACGACGAAAGGCTCATAAGACAAAGGCCTGGTACTCGGAACGTACACCATCCCAGACAACCCGCCAAGGGAAGAGGGCAGTGGAGCAAAAGCGCAACAAAAGAGCCGCTACTCCATGGTTGTCATAGACTTACTAGGTTTTTCTGTACCTTCTGAATATCGTAACATCTCTACAATCCGCAACCAGCCGTGGGGGGAAGAAAAAAGAAACCGAAAAATATGAAAAATGAGCTGACGATCGAGGCAAATATAGTTGGTGTCATAAGACAGATAGCTTTTTTTTTTTTACAAATCACAGTAAATAATCCTAAAGTTGAAGAAGGAAGACCAAACATGTATAAAGTTAAGAACACAACAACAACAATGCAGAAGAGAAGTAAAATACCTAAACAATTAACTCTGTCCCACTTGATTAGCCTCATGATTGTGGGGTGGGTCGTGTCTATCTGAGGACAAGGTCCGGGCACTTATGGCTATTGTAGAAGATGAAATTTGAATATGTCAAACTCAGGGACAGCCACATATATGCCACAATTAGGATTTTTGCAAACATTAAATTTAATACACTACAAAAAGTCCGCGGTAAACCACTTAATCCCACCATACAGAGGAGCCACAGTTGAAATAATCAAGAGGAAAGAAAACAGCATGGATAAATGGTCAAGAAATCCAACTCCCGTACCACTTATTTCCCTTGTTTTGGAGAGATGTCACTGGGATAGAAATGACGAGGAGATTACAAATACATGACCTGGATAACCCGCTTAGTATAGATGAACACATGATCAGGCCGGTGCACTGCCTCGTTAGGGACCCTGATCAATTATGTACCACACTAACCGAAGCGCCCCAAAATTATCCCATTCCTTGATGAAGAATTCAATCTTCTGCGTAGGAACACGAACCTGTGTTACCATTGAGGCCTAGGAGGGAAAAAAAAAGAAGAAAAAAAATAGGAAAAAGTCAACTTCGAAACATACAAAAGGAAAACGAATTTCACAAGGCAAGCTGACTGTGGCAGCCAATAACCCCTGCAGGATGGCCACTCCACAGAAGATGCCAAATTACGTGCTACATCTGATGACGACCGAGTATTGGGTGCGCATTCCCGTCTAGGCCATTCTCTTTCCGAATGTTGACGCACAGAGCTTGTGAAAACGTGCGACGTGCATCTAATGCATTGGTGGTCAGAACACAAAAAATCAGAAGGAGCCACCTGAACCACTAACTCTGCCGCAGTTAAAACATGTTGAAGTCATTAGTATTGCAGAGACCCACACACATGTTGCGAGTAAGTAGAGTGAACTGGCCTGTTTCATGCACGATCGAACTAGAATCACGAAAAAAAAATCTGTTAGTACTGGTAAAGCGCGTCACCTCTGTTATGCGTGTTTGTGTGTGTTCACCACAAAAATGCCTAAAACTAGATGATGCCAGTGTGTGTGTGTGATGGTAGTCATAGTAAGACGAAGATGAAGAAGAGAGAAAGACAGAATAACAACGACCATTTGAACACATATTCGTTGCAAGCACACATTGGAACAACCAAAGTAGAAACTAGTTGGGTTGGAGGCTCAATGTAATAATAAATGGTGCTCGATAAATCTGCTGGAAAATGACAATGGAATGAGGTGATGAAATCAGAAGTGAGTGCTATCCATTAATTGTAAAATAAAAAGATATCAGTACAGTCGATCATCATTTAAAACTCATATATTAGACTCTAAGAACCCTGGGGTGCAGCGTGATGCCCCCAATCTCCCAACAACATTCTGAAATAGGCCATGTTGTATGAAAGTATGGACACAAACCTAAGGAAATAACAAAACTATTAAAAATCCACAAACAAGGAGGTAAGGAGGGGGGGGAGATTGATAGGGAAAATAGATGGTTGGGGGGTAAGTTTGGAAAAAAGGAAATTAGTCATGGTGTTTTATGTTTTCAAGTGACTAGTATGGGTCTTGAACATGAATACCCCCCCCCCCCCCGACGCCCCGACCAAAGCTCCATACTTATGGGAATAATTGTAGGAAAAAAGTTTCATCAAAGGAGGCGGTCACTAGTAGTAAGCAACTATAAATCCCATATAACGCGTACAGAGGCGCCCATGCGTAAGTTGTTGAAATAACCCAGAAAATAGCTAAACACGAGCATAGGGCAATTTGGGGTAAGCAGACTAGATATCATGAATACCCACACGGATAGACAATTGAAGAAGAGGTATCATCATGAACTACGTGACTCCGACAGATGTCTGACCAAATACGAGGGGTTATCCACACGCTCATAGGAATGCAGAGACCTTGAAATACCACACACCATTTGGGTGTATGAATGTGTGTAGTAGTATGAAGGTAAGCACAGTGTGTAGTGCAGTGGGCATGATGATGGGCATGGGCACCAGATGTTATAATGCTTAGATAGGGCATTTTTAGTTATGCGGAGGGCGTTTATTGATGTTGTTGTTATTTAGTTTACATGAGGGAATGCTGGGTGGGGACAGGAATTGATGAGTGTTGTGTGCATCTGCGTTGTGGTGGTTTGTTGTGCGTGTTGTGTGTGGTTGCTCTTGATAATGTGTGGTGTTCATAGGGTGGGTGGAGGTGTTGTGGAGACAGGGCCGAGAATGATGTAGGTGGTAATCATGCTATTGTGGGTGTGGTTGGGTGATAAGATAGCATAGAGTGTAGGGTCGTGGGTGGTGTGTTGGTGGTGGTGAATGGTTTGTGTAATAGTTTGTAGTGAATGCAGAGGGGGGGGGGGGGGGGCACATAGTCTACTATGAGACTAATGTTAAGCATCGTCTGTGTGTAGGTATTGGTGTCGTGTGTGTAGAATGTGGGCGGGGTGGCGCCTCGTGTGTTATGTAGTGTATGCCTTAATGTGATCGCATATCGTCTTTTATAGTTAGTTTCATGTAACCTTTATAATTTGTACTAAGACGCTTGGATTGGAAAAAAGGGTAGATTATAAAGTTTGATAGAGGCTGAGTATCTACCATAAGGATGGAGACGAGTCAGTCGTTCAGATGATGACAATGTTATGGACATCGGCCTGCGAGATATACTTTACAAAAATCGCATCCAGCAGCTTGAAGAAAATCGACAAAGGTACGATAATAAGACATGAATATACAAAAAATCAGTTTTTTCTCTGGATATGTACTGTGGGTTTTACGGGATGACACCGAGGAGAGGTCATTGAGTGATAGTTTTTTACAGTCGATGTGTAGAAGAACTATGTACATGTTGCAAAATAACGAGCCAACAACATTTGTTTTTTCTTGTGTTATGCTACAGGGTTTTCTGTCCCTTTCCGATTTTCAAGGAACCCAGTAAGTGGTATTTAAGTAGTAGGTGTCTTTAGCGTCGATAGATGACCAAGTGTTTTGCATGAGGATTGAACTATTGTCAGCCGAGACATGGAGGTATAATTGAAAGAAGTGCCGCTGTGCAGGGGTTATAGTGTAAAACGAAGTTCCACCATGAGTACCTTAATGGGGTCCATTAATAAATAAGCACGTACTGACGGGGAAGACAGGAGAAGAAGAAGCTGTGGTTCAAATCGGGAAAAAACATTGGAGGCAGGTTGGTACTCACCAGTGGGTACAAGAACATATTCATGACTAAAGGAATGATGGGAAGCAAAAAACAGAGTATTGAGCGAAATCGACAAGTAACGTGGTGTATTAACATGAAAAGAACCAGAATGGATAAGAACAAACATCGATGATAAGGATATCAGAAAAGACAAGTACAAATCATGCTGTGGATGGAAATGAAATTCAATTTATAAATGCTAAAAAGAGGTGGTCAGGCTTGTCTCCATATGTTGTGATATTACAGGAACCATAGACATCACATAAAGGAAAATGTAACCATTCAGGTAACGGAAACACCAAAATGAGTCCAGATCTACTGGCACATACAGATATTGCGCAGACCAAATTTTGCTGTTCAAGGTACAAAATCCCACTTTCTCAGGGGGTTAGCTGCAATCGTTTGTATCATGCAAGTAGAAAAAAAAATATTACTCATTTATTCCACAATCCTGGGATTCTGTTTTCTGTTTTCAGATAGCATCTCCATTTGGGCTATTCCACACCTTTTTAATATTTAGTGTTTGAATGGTATGTAGTAGAGAATATTTTGTGTGTAAGATACACCAACTTGGAGTTTGAAAAATATTGAAAATGGTCTGTCACACCACACAACACACACCCACACACCACACCACACAACAGTGCTTTAAGTGGCACAAATACCAAGGTTGTGAGTTTTAGTCATGATATGGGAACATTAGAACTGTTTAAATTACAAAAAATATAACATTATATAGTAGGTATAAACATAATCGGAAAAACTGTGCTGAAGATTGGTTTGGTCCAATTAAACAATATGCCAGTCGCTTTTATGATGGGTCATTGGTTCAAAACTGCAGAAGATTGCCTCATAGATGTTTTTGAAAATACAAACTGCATTTACACATGTGATGGGATGTTTTAAACGAGTGTACAATTAGTGCTGAGAAGAATGTTTTGCTCTGTAGTTTTGCTTGTTGACGGGGATGTATTGTGTGTGCCCTCTGTTTTATAGACAACCGGAATGTTCCACATGGCCGTCCGGCCCAGAAGTACACTGGACCCATGCGGTACGAGGAGGATCATTTAACCACTAGAAGCCCACAAAGAAACACACCAACACAACGAAAGCAAACCCACACACACACAGCACGACACACAACCACCCTAGATTACATTCCTGAAATATAATGACATGGTGCACCGGCCGAATTTCATTCAACAAATGAAGTTAGGTCCAGTCAAAAAAGTCTTTATTTTATTTTGAAACTGAAACATTGTTGAATTAGCAGTACCGTGGTGTTTTTTGCCATCCAATCCACATCAGCTGAAGTAAGCACCAGGTGAAGCGCACGTAAAAGAAAAAGAAAAAAAACAAGATGACACTCTTGACTAAGTAAGAACAATTTGGATGTCATAAATCGGCCCCATGAGCAAAGAGGAGAAATTTCTTAACATTCATTCCTCACGCATTCACACTCAATGCCTCATTCACTTGTTATGGAATTTTATTTGTGGTAGTGGGCATTTTGGGTGGGTGTGTTTGTCCTGTTGGGACCATATTTCTATTAGATATGTTGCCAAGGCATTAAGGAAAAAAATTAAGGAACTGTAATAGTTGTCATAGGTACTTAGGTAGATTATATAAAAGAAATGGTATAAATAATTTTCAAGGGAAAATTGAGATTCTCTGAAGGGGAGACCAAAATGTTGATAAATGGTTTTCCCGTTTTCCCCTCCCTCCTTTCACACACCACAAAGTGTGCGTGGATAAATGGTAGTGAGAAGGATGGGAGTGGGAAAGAAACAAGCTTAAACCTTTCCTCTCTCTCTCATCCCTCTCTCTCTACCTTCGCTCGCTCGCGTCGCTCTCCTCTCTCTCTCGCCCGTCGTCCTCACGCCCTCTCTCCTCTCTCTCTCTCGCACACACACAACCCAACCTACAACGCGGCAGGCCACACAGCTACAACAACACACACACACACCCCACAACACACACACACCCAACACACACACACTACACCCACACACAAACAGAAAAGGCAGGAATAAACGGCCATCTGATCAATATTGTGATCGAATAATAATGGTGTGCCACTGGCAGGCTAATCCCAATACTATGAAAGCCTTGCGCCTGCTGCCTGTTCACACGAACCAGTTTCCTTCAGTTAGATGTCACACAACAGGTCCATGCAGGTGTCGTACGGTCCGTAAAGCTGTACAATCACCATAGGCTTTTTAAAAAATACACAGCCAGCAAGACGCGAGGTTGCCGATCTGAGAGCTGCAGGATAACTGTTTGAAAAGGTTGTGATGCTTGAAATCATTGAGATACAGAGTATGGGTTTCCATAGTGTCGGATGTGAAGTACACAAGTGCCAATAAGGATTTTTTTTCCTGGTGTCCTTTCTTTTGACCAGCATAGCGAAATGACAACCGTGAATAGGGCCCAGCCGGAGATATTGGGGGCCTGTCCCACCCGGAAAAGGAGCACCAGAGCCGAACGACGCTGGAGATTAAGTGGAGTTGGGAATTGGGAACGTTGGTAGTTTTGTTATACACAAAATCCATCATAGTTAACTAGTGACCGTAAAAGAAAAACAATGGGTGGATGGTAAACACAATCGTCATCATAGTTATTAGGTCAACTCAACTCCGATGCTGAATCTGAGTGGAAGGTCTTTGGCTTGAAATGGGGTCTTTCACAGCCAATTTATTTTAAAAAAAGTATGTGACCTCACAGTGGGCTTTCTTTTTTTCCATGGTTCCCTATTCTTAAAACCCGGCAACAAGTTTTTTGGTCTAGTGGCGCTTAGTTTGGGGGAATGCTTTTGAATTATAATAGAAGCGTCTCTGAGAGAAGTGCTCAAATTTCCAAAGAACTAGACAAATAGCCAGACTTAAGGATTCCGAACCTCTGCGCAAAAACTGGGACCGGGCGGTGGGGGGGTATGGTGGGGAGAGAAAAGGGAAACAGCGTGGATACACCAAATTGTGATATGAAAGTAACAGCTGTGTTTTTGCAGTCCTCAAACCATAAAATGGACCTCTTCAGGCCAAGCCATGGTTTATCATCCTCTTTTTGGATCATTGTAACAATATACTTGTCAATCTTTGGCCTTTTTTACATGCCTTGCTATCATGGGGGGACCCTTGGTGTGATTTTTCTCCCGCCCTACACAGCTGCTGCCACGAAACGCCCTGAATGAGTTTATGTTGTGGTTGGCTAACACATCAGCAGTAATGGGATTGTAGGAGAGACACAGTAGCAACCCTTGGGAGACAAATTCTCACTCATGCTGTCCTCACAATGTTTTAGTCTTTGTCATTAATGTGGGGTTCTATTTGGGTGGTTTCCCTGTTAATAATGGATCAGAAAATCCTCGATAGTTCAGTGTTTTGGAAGTTCTTTTCTTCCTGTTTGGCCACCCTGTATAATTTTGTAAGTCAATTACGAAATTATGAGGGGGGTGGTGGGTGATGTGGAGATGGGGAGTTGAGGCAAGGAAAGTTTAGGAAGTCAAGAACAATCATTATAATGCATGATATGGGGAAATTTGAAGTGATGAGAGTTAGATGGTAATGATGCATACCAATGGATACTTGTAGATGATGTGTTATGTGTCAGACCTTTCAACCTGTGTTTCTTTATTTCTCCAGGGACAGACAGCGAGCATGCTGTCAGTGATGGCCATGGTAAGAATGACTGTTGTTTTGTGGTCCATGTTCATGCTTGGTCTTTTTCTTGTTTTAACTTTATTCAACATGTCCTTTTTACTGGCTTTAAAGATTCTGTTTAAGTTATTTCGGGGGGTGGGTTAGGTTTGGGTTCAGACATAATGTTTATTGACTGGTGATCTTTTTTTTCTTCTCTTTGTGTTATTAAAGCAGAAGAAGCGAAAAAGTTGGGGGGGGGGGGGGGGGGGGGGTGAAGGGGGGGATTATGGTTGTCAGTGCTTGTATTGTTGTCATTCTTGCTAAGAGTAGTGTCAGTTTGAGGGAATTACATCAGGGAAGACAAATTAAGTTTTTGTTTGCATGATATTTTATTGTTGCGGTGGCATTTTTTGTGCTGTGTTTTGTCTGTGGTAAACATATTCCGATTAGTTATGCCAAGGTATTAAGGGAATTAAGGAAATGTAATAATGTACATATAATGGTAGATTATTGATGTAATGTGTTTCAAGGAGAATGATTCTGAAATGGAAAAAAAAATGTTTGATAAAGGTTTCTCCTTACAACCACAAGTGTGACCTTGCGTAATGAGAGGTAGGTGAGTGGATGGGAGTGGGGGGGAGAAACGAAAATAAACCTTCCGTCTCTCTCTCTCTCTCTCTCTCGTCCATCGTCTCTCCTCTCCTCCAATCTCACAAACTCTCACCACCCACACAGCACACGACAGCACCACAAAAAGCAGGAAACTGCAATCTGATACGATATGTGAATTGAGATAATATGGGTGACACTGGGCAGGCACAATACTGAAAGCCTGCATGCACTGTGACACAACCAATTGCATGCCCGTTCAGTTAGAAATGTCACAACGTCCCTTCCAGGTGTCGTAGGTACGTAAAAGCTGAATTCACCATAGGAAGGCTTGTAATTTATTTTTAAAAATAGCAGCCACCCACACAAGCTGCCTCTTGAGCTGCCGGATAACTTTTGAAAGGTTATGTGCTGTAATCATTGAGAAAGAGATGGGTTTCCATAGTGTCGTCGTGTAAAGTGCAATGATTTTTTTTTTTTTCTTTGTCTCTTTGACAGCAGAGCGGGAAACGGAAGGCCACAGGGCTTCAGGCCACTGCCCTGCCCCCAAATGGCCCGCCGAATTGAGAGTAAGTGGAGTTGGGAACAGTTGTCAGTTTTTTATAATCCATCATAGTTACTTACTGGAACTTAAAAGAAAAAAAAAGTTATTAAACACATCTGATATAGGTAGGTATAACATCACCCAGATTCTGAAATTGAAAGGGTCTTTGGCTTGATTGATCTTTCTTTCACAGCCAACTTATTTAAAGTAAATATTGACCTCCAGTGGGCTTCCTAACCCAGAGTTTGCATAGGTGAGTGGGAAGGGGCTTGAATTAATGATGCGCGTCTCTGATAGAATGTTGCCTCAAATTAATCAGACCAACGTACTGGCGGGGTAATTGCTACAGTGCGTGGGATGACACGACACCCAAAATTGTGATATGAAAGTACAGCTGTGTTTTGCAGTCTCACAAAAAAAAACCAAAAATGGAACCTGCAGGGCACCATGGGTTATCAGATCCTTTGTTTGATGCGAATTTTAAAAATAGAACTCGTATATTCTTTGACCTTTTTAATGCAATTGCTATCATGGTGATAGGGATTGTACCTTAGCTTGTGGTGGAGGTTTTCTGCTTTTACGTCTCCTACAGCAAGCAACCCCTGGGTGAGTGTAGGTGTTGGTGGGTTGCTGCACGATCAAGCAAGTTATCATATAATGGATTGTAGGAGAGACACAGTAGCAACTCCTTGGGAGAGAAATCACTCGAGACTCACAGAATCACCTCACAATGCTGTCTTAGGAGTCAATGTTTTAGTCATTGTACATTAGTGTGGTTGGGTTTAGTGGGTGGTTTCCTGATGGAATAATGGATCACAATCCGTCGATAGTAAAATTTCAGGTTTGAAGTTCATTGAACCATGGTAAATAGCAACCGCATGATATATACTGTAAGTGAACAGTACGAAAAGTATAGCTTGAAATGTGGCAAGCAGATTGAGGCAACGCAAAAACCAAATCATTAGAATGGCATTATATAGGATGGGACTTTTGAAGTGTCGCCCAATTAGGAGATTTTCGAATGGTAATGATATACCCACTCGGAGACATTGTAGATTGAGGTGTATTAATGATTTTCAACCTGGTGTATTCTTATTATAATTTCTACCAGGACAGGAAAGCGAAAGCATGCCGTCAAGTGAATCGGACCCTGGAGGGTAATATGAATGACATTAATTTTAGCATAGGTGTCATGTCAGTTACATGGTGGGATTGGTCCTTTATGCGTTGTTTTAACTTAAGTATTCAACATGAACCCTCAACGGTTTCCTGAGGCGTTTAAAGATTTGCTGTTTAGAGTTAACTTGTCAGGGTGTGTGGTGATTGTAATTGTTTTAGTGAAAAGAAAAGAAGAAAAAAAAAAAAAAACACTCAAGAACATAATGTTCATTATTGACCTGGCCGATTATTTTTTCCTTTCTCATTTAGTTTTATAAAGCAGAAGCGAAAAAGAATTTGGGGGGGAATGAGGGGATGATTGTAATGTCAGTGCTTGTATATTGGTGTCATGCTAGTAGTGTTTGAGGGACTTACTCGTACAGGCTTTTTGTTTGCATGATTTTTATTGTTGCGGTGGCATTTGGTGCTGTGTGTTTTGTCATGTGGTAAAACATATTCCGATTAGTTATGCCAAGGTATTAAGGGAATTAAGGAAATGTAATGTACATGTAATGGTAGATTATTGATGGTATGTTTTTCAATGGAGAATGATTCTGAAAGGGAAACACAAAATGTGATAAAGGTTTTCTCCTTTACCGCCACAAGTGTTGACGTTGATAATGGTAAATGAGTGAGGATGTATGGGAGTGGGAAGAAAAGAACTATTAGCCTTACACTCAATCTCTCTTTGGTCTGTCCTCTTCGGTCCTCTCGACACCTCTTCTCTCTCATCTCTCGTCTCCTCTCTCACACTCACCACACAACCACACACACACACACACAACACAACACCACACACACAAACACAACCCAAACACACACAGAAAAGCATGAAACTGTGCATCTGATAACATCTGTGAATGATTTGAATGAATATGGGATGACGGCTGTGGAAAAAAAAACGGTGTGGCAGTTGCCAAATATTGAAGACGAACCTGGCATGCACTCTGTTGAGTCACAACCAGTTGCATGCAGTTGAGAAATGTCATTAAAGTCCCGGATCAGTCCATTCAGGTGGTCGTAGAGTCAGTTAAAGCTGAATCATCATATCGTACTTGGTTGGTTAAGTCAGCCAAATACACCAACACGCAAGTAATGCCAATCTGAGCTGCATGGATAACTGTAGAAACGCTAGTTATGTGCTGAAACATCATTGCTAGAAAGAGATGGGAATTTCCATCATAGTGTCGGTGGTAAGTGACAATGATTCTTTTTTTCAAAGTGTGTTCTCTTTGACACGCAGAGCGGAAACGGAGGCCAGCCGGCTTCATTGGCCCTGCCCCCAAAAAGGGCACGAAGAGAGCTGAGAGTAAGTGGAGTTCGGGAACTTGTAGTTTTTTTAATCCATCATAGTTACTGGAACTTAAAAGACATAAATTTAAACCATCATATATATGTAGTGAAAACATCATGTCGATTCTGAATTGAAAGGTCTTTGGGCTTGATTTCTTTCACAGCATTTATTTTAAGTAATTGACCTCCAGTGGGCTCCTACCAGAGTTTGCTATAGGCTGAGATTGGGAAGGCTTGAATTAAATAGAAGCGCTCTCTGAGAAGAGTTGCTCAAATTTCCAGACCAACACTGTCGGGTATGTGACAGGCGTGGATGACACCAAATTGTTGATATGAAAGTACAGCTGTGTGTTTTGCAGTCTCAAACCAAAAATGGACCTGCAGGGCACCATTGTTATCATCCTCGACGTTTTGATCATTTTAAAAATGACGGGTCGTATTCTTTGGCCTTTTTTATACTGCCTTTGCTGATCATGGTGACCTTGGTGTGATTTTCTCTCTACAAGCACTGGGCACCCCTGAGGGTGAGGTTTTTATTGTTGTGGTTGCTCTCTCATCAGCAAGTTAATGTGGGATTTGTAGGAGAGACACAGTAGCAACCCTTGGGTAGAAAATCTTCTCACTCGGTCTGTCCTCAACAATTTTTTAGAGTCATTGTCATTAGTGTGGGGGTTATGTGTTGTGGTGTTTTCCTGTGAATAATGGATCAGAATCCTCGATAGTTTTCAGGTTTTGGAAGTTCGTCCTGATTTGGCACCCTGTATAACTGTAAGGAATCAATTACGAATTACATATCTGGGATGGAAGAGAGTTGAGGCAAGTAAACAAATCATTAGAATGGCCTGATATGGTGGTGATTTTAAGTGATGTGGAGAGTTAGATGGTAATGCTATACCAATGGATACTTGGTAGATGAGTGTTATGTTCAACCTGTGTTTTCTTTATTTCTCCAGGGTCCAGGACATCCAGCGTGCTGCTGGTGATGGCCATGGTAAGAATGACTGTTTTTTGTGGTCATGTTTCATGCTTGGGGAAGAGCTTGGTCTTTTTCTTGTTTTAACTTTATTCAACATGGCCTTTTTTACTGGCTTTAAGATTTCTGTTTTAAGTTATTTCGGTGGGTGGGGTTGTTTGGTTCAGACATAATGTTTCTTGACTGGCGATATTTTTTCTTCTCTTTGTTTTATAAAGCCGAAAGCGAAAAAGTTTGGGGGGAGGGGGGGATGATGGTGTCATTGGCTTGTATTGGTGTCAGGCCTAGTAGTGTGTTTGAGGAATTACAATCGTAAGCTTTTTGTTTGCATGATTTTTATATTTGTTGCGGTGGCATTTGGTGCTGTGTTTTGGAAATCTTGTGGTAAACATATTCCGATTAGTTTATGCCAAGGTTTAAGGGAACTAGAAATGTAAGTACATATAATGGGTTGGTAATACATTATTGATGGTATGTTTTTCAAGGAGAATGATTCTGAAAGGGAAACAAAATGTTGATAAAGGGTTTTCTCCTTTACACCACAAGTGGTGCTGTTGATAATGGTATATGAGTGGGATGGGAGTGGGGAAGGAAAAAAAACTATGACCTCCCTCCTCTCTCTCGATCTCTCCTCATCCTCTCTCTCTCTCTCTCTCACACACACACACACACACCACACACACACACACCCACCCACCACACACACACAGGAGAAGAAAGCAGAACATCGCATCTGATACATATATCTGGAATCGAATAATATTGGGTGACACTGGGCCAGCACAATATTGAAAGCCCTGCATCATGCACTGTGACACAAACCAGTTTGCCCTTCAGTTAGAAATGTCACAGTCCATTCAGTGTCGGTGTCTTAGGTCCGTAAAGCTGAATCAGACCATAGCTGTTTTTAAAAATACGCACCACACGCAAGTTGCCTCTGAGCTGCAGGATAACTGTAGAAAGGTTATGTGCTGGAAATCATTGAGAAAGAGATGGTTTCCATAGTGTTCGGTGTAAATGACAATGATTTTTTTTTTTTTCTGTGTCTCTTTGACAGCAGAGCGGAAACGGAAGGCCAGCAGGGTTTCAGGCCCTGCCCCAAAAGGGCCCGAAGAGTTGAGAGTAAGTGGAGTTGGGAACTTGTAGTGTTTTTTAATCCATCATAGTCACTGGAACTTTAAAAAAAATTTAAACACATCATATATGTAGGAAAACATCAATTCTGAGTTTAAAGGTACTTTGGCTTGAGGTTTTCTGTCACAGCCATTTATTTTATGTTTTTTTGCACCCAATGGGCTCCTATCCAGAGTTGAGTTTGCTATAGGCTGAGTTGGGAAGGCTTGAATTTAATAGAAGCTGGTCTCTGAGAGAGTTGCTCAAATTCACAGAGCAACACTGCAGGTATGTGACAGGGCCTGGATGACAACAAATTGTGGTGAATAGAAAATGAACTTAGAGTACAGTCCTGTTTTGCAGTCTCAAACCAAAAAGTATGAAACTGCAGAGCACCTTTGTTATCATCCTCGTTGGATCATCGTAAAATAGACTCATAGTCCTTTAGCCTTTTTAATGCCTTGTTATGGTGACCATGGCCTTTCACTACTGGCTTTAAAGATTCTGTTTTAGTAGTTATTTCGGTGGGGTGTGGGGGTGGGTTAGTGGGTTCAGACATAATGTTTATTGACTGGCAATCTTTTTTCTTCTCTCTGTTTTATAAAGCAGAAAGAGTCGTGGGGGAAAAAGCAGGGGGAGTATATGGTGTCAGTGCTGGTATCGTTGTCTGCTAGTAATGCTAGAGTCTGTTAACTTGCATTTTCTGTTTTGTTTCTCCAGATGATGAGGAACCAGCTCCTCCTGCTCCTGTACCAGGTAAGAATCCTTAATTACTTGTCTGAGAATTAGGGAGGTTATTTTACTGCACAGAACACGCCATTGCTGGTGCCGGGCCGGGGGCCTGACTTGGCTGTGGCTGTGGACGGGGTGTCGGAGTGGGACAGTCAAAAAAAAAAATGGCGTGGGTGCACTGCCTCATGAGGTGGTGCAGAAGTTGGGACATCAAAAAAAAAATATATATATATAGAGATGAAAGAGAGAACTTATGTTTTTTATGGTTTCTGGCTCAGACTGTTCAAACATGGTCGGTGCTTCTCTTTGTTTTTATAAGCAGAAAAGAGGGGGGGGGGGGGGGGGGGGGGGTATGATGGTGTTCAGTGCTGGTATCGTTGTCATGCTAGTAATGCTAGAGTCCTAATCTCTAAAGAGCCTTTAAACTTGTAGTTGTGTTTTCTGTTTGTTTCTCCAGATGATGAGGAACCAGGACAGCATTAAAAAAAATAAATAAATAAAAAAAAATATGAAAGAGAAACTTATGTTTTTAGGGTTTTCTGGCTCAGACTATTCAAACCTGTCAGTGCTTCTCTTTGTTTTATAAAGCAGAAAGAGAGGGGGGAGGGGGGGGATATGATGGTGTCAGTGCTGGTATCGTTGTCATGCTAGTAATGCTAGAGTCTGTTAAAGATCTACTTTAGAGGTTTTCGATAATTGGTCAGCTTGTGCAGAAATAGGAAATGTTTGATAAATTGGTAAAATAAACATCTGATTCGCTCCCGATCACACACGAAATCGATCCGCGAAAGTGGGCATTTTCACCTGTAATCAAGAAACGGGAGGTAATCAACTAAATCTTGGCATGGCTTAACTGCTCTTGGATGTGACATCACATGAGTGTCAGTGACGGCGACAGAAAGCGATTCTGATGGTTCTTGCACATCTCGCTAGGAATTTAATTTATCATGTAAAAGCAGTGACAATGATTGCGACAGCCCATGTGACTCTGGGGATGTTTCTACAAGGCCTTTACCATATCAGTTTGAACGCTAAGTTCTTTTACCACGTCAGTTCCAGCTGGCCCACGGAAACAAGCTATTCAGTTCCAGCTGGACGCCCGAACACAGCATTCCAAAGGCGTACGGACTTTACCAAAGTCTCGAGGGAGGCAATTGTCGGAATAGCTCGTTTCCACGGTCCAGCTTGGAACTGACGTGGTAAAAAGAACTTAGCGGCCCGGCATGTTTGCACAAACCAAATCCACTTCTTTCGAGTATCTGGATCAGATGGAAATGTGTGCAAAGAATATCCGTCTCCTGCTGAGCTGCTGCACTCGCCTACAGCACAAGATCTGCCACCCCCTCATGACTTTTTAGGCTGTGGGGGATCGCAACTCGTGTTTTCACTTGGCGTTACCATGTTGTGTAGGTCGCAGCTGGTGGCCACTCCATCAAGTGACGTCACGGTTTTCAGTCTACCGCGCGGGGTTTGAAACAGGTGTGCAAAATTGTTTTTTTTTGCCTATTAAATTCTTCCGGCGATTTTTTTTTTTTTTTTTTTTTAATGAATACCATACTGTAGTTATATGACATGTAGACCTGTTTTTAACAAATCATATCAAAAATCTCTAAAGTAGACCTTTAACTTGTATTTTCTGTTTTGCTCCTGTTTCATCTTGTCAGATGATGATGGAACCAGCTGGCTCACACTGCATGTCTGCTCCTGTGCCAGGGTGGGGGGGTGGGGGGTGGGGGTGATGGTGTCAATCGTTGTCATGCTAGTAACTAGAGTGTAAACTTGTAGAATTAGGGAGGTGTAGGTAAG
The DNA here is from genome assembly GCA_016801955.1 of Conus betulinus. Lineage (NCBI taxonomy): Eukaryota > Metazoa > Mollusca > Gastropoda > Neogastropoda > Conidae > Conus > Conus betulinus. Next base: position 15,604 of record JADBJO010010863.1, read on the forward strand.
AAATCCTTTTACTTGTCTGAGAATTAATCATGAACAGAAATAGGAAAGAGAAAACTTACGTTTTTTATGGTTTCTGGCTCAGACTATTCAAACATGTTGGTGCTGTCTACTCACCACTTTCAGCCACCAAATGCCCGCTACTTTTATTTTCAGCTGATGTAGAATATTCTACATCTGGTGATTGCTAAATAACTGTGATAATGGATTGGTCACAATGCCAGGGCATTTTCTTTTCAGCCAGTGAAGATGGTTGTAAATCTGGTGCCTGCCAAGTAATACTGATAAACAGAGGAAGCAGACAAAAAAGCAGAAGAAAAATCGCCAAGATGATTGTGATGTTTGCTGCCTTATCTACTGGTTTCATTGTTGGCTGTTTAAGTTTACTTGCAGGGAAGACGTCCTCAAAACAGCTTTGGTGATATTGCATACGATTGCTCTTCTTAGATCTAGAATGTTACTCTTGAAATGTAAAATGTTAGGAAGTAAAATGTTGACAATTTTTAGCCATTTTTATTTTGCGGCCTTGGCAGGTCTGATGTAAAAGTAGAGGCAAAGAATCAGTAGTGTGTTTTTGTGTTGTCTGTATCTTAAGTAATGAGACGTTATTTGTGAATTGAGAGGGTGTTAAAAACTAAAGTTGACAATGTTGTAATTATCAAAATGGAGATGCGCTTATCACGTTGACAGCCAGCCTTTGATTTGATGTGTGAATGTGTAACCTACAACAGCGTAGTACTCACAGAGTAGTGCCAAAGCTCGTTTTGTAAAACACATGGTGGTATGAAACAAATGCAGTCACCAGGTGGGAGAGATTCCAGTGTGTGCTATTCCTGAAATTTCAAAGTAACATTTTCTGACTTAGGAAACTATTTCTCATCAGACAGGAGGTGTATTTCCTGATGTTTCACAGCAGCTGTGTGCGCGCTGTGGCCATGGGTAAAATTTCAGCCCCACCCCATGTCTGTCTTCTAGGCCGTTGTGTGTCTTTTCTGTTTTGGTAGGCACAGTCTTGAGATCAGGAAGGCGTTCCTGTCCTCCACAGAGGTACGCAGCAGTAGACTTCAGAACTGCTGCCTATCTCAGGCGTGTGGAGAGCCAAAGGAGGAAGAGACGGAGGGAGAGGTAAGAAGATATGAATATGTATCACTGGATAAATGGACATGTGAATGTATGTGATAGTTAAGAGATAGATGTACTGATTTCTCTCCTGTCTGTCCTCTGCACCACCAATAGTACATTAATCCATTAGAATATCCATGGTTTTAAACTCAAACTTCGAGGAGCTGCAGCTTTTGAGTCGTGGTCTTTAAACCTCAGGTAGTAGCTCTTCAGAAAACAAAAATTCAAAGCCAGAAGACTTTCAAACTTTCTGGCTTCCATATTCTTTCGAAACCTGCACAGCCTTCCACATTGGGATTACCAGGCAGCGTTGGCCTTGTTATCCACAAAGTTTTGTTGTTTAGCCCTATTCCTCTTACTAGCCCTCTTCAGGCAGTAACTGCCAGAGTCACTCTCCATAAAATCATGCTGAACAAGTAAGTAGTGGGGGAAATGCTGCAGGTTAACAATTCTTCCATCATTATAGTAATGATTTGGTAAAGATTTGAAATTGAGAGAAAAAAAAATTAAGATGAAGTAAATGGGAAAATGTATATTATAAACATAAAACCCTTTTACTAGCTGCATGAGGAAACTCACAGTCTCTCTCCCAAAGGCAGATCCATATGTGTCACCTGCTCCAAAGCCTTTTGTCTGCAGAGTTGGACTCATCAGGAAGACATGGCTGATTGTGTCTGTGCTCTTGGCGTCAGATAGAGACATACCACAGTCCATAATTCTGTGGTGTTCCGACCGCCAAGGGTTCGAAAAAGAATCCAACATCACCCCCAAAGCAGCCAGTGAAAGGTAGTAGAATAAACAAAACGAAAGAGTGGAGAGGAAAAAAGTTGTTGAAAACTAAAAACATTACACAAACAGTATAAAATGTAAGGGACAATCTTTGAGCCTATGCTTGAGGATCCATTTAAGGATGCAAGGGAGATCAAAAGATATGGAACAGTCTGAGTGGTCAGCTCTGCTGTTCAGTAACCCAAGCATTGTCAGTGGCTAAGAATTGTTCAGAACAACCTTTCCTTGGATCTCCTAAGAGATGCAATCACCCACTGATTGACCAAACAATACATACCACAGTCCATAATTCTGTGGTGTTTCGACTGCCAAGGGTTCGAAAAAGAATCCAACAGCACCCCCAAAGCAGCCAGTGAAAGGTAGTAGAATTAAACAAAACGAAAGTGTGGAGAGGAAAAAAGTTGTTCCATAAAATCATCACAGGTTGCTTGTTATATTTACAATCTCCTGTTTTGATTTGTTGTCAGGACCTCATCAGTCTGATAGAAGAACCTCCTTGCCCTTGTTTACTGTTAGGTGACTTTAATGGCCCTTGAGGATGTCTCTTGGGCTGGACATGAAGCTTGAGCTTGGAGACGATGAGACGGTGATCTGTCCAGCACTCTGCACCGCACATGGCCTTCATGACTCTCACATCCCGCCTATCCCTCTTCTTACGATGACATAGTCAATAAGATGCCAGTGTTTGGATTGTGGGTGCATCCATGATGTCCCTGTTGCAAGTAGGGAGGCAGAAGATGGTGTTCATTATCAGGAGGTCATGTTCGACACATGTCTGAAGAAGAAAGCAGACCGTTGCTATTGCAGTTGCCAACCCCATGCTTTCCAATCACACCTTCCCAGGTGGTGCTGTCGCTGCCAACTCTCGCATTAAAGTCACCAAGAATGATGAGCGTATCTGTGCTGGGAACAGTGGTGATGACATCATTCAAGTCTTCATAAACCTTGTCCTTGACCTCATTTGGTTGGTCATGGTGGGTGCATACATGCCAGCACCAGTGGCAAACTTTTGTCCTTGTGAGAGGGGAGCCTCAAGGTCATCAAACGATCGTTCACTCCTTTAGGCGGGCCAACCAGCTTGCTGACAAGTGTTGACTTCACCACAAAGCCAACCCCAGCCTCACATCTCTCCTCAGGTCCACACCCACTCCAAAAGAAGGTATAGCCTGCATCTTGTTCACAGAGTTCACCCTCCCCAGCCAACCTGGTCTCACTTAGGGCAGCGATGTCAATCTCATATCTGGCAAGTTCCTTCGCAATGAGGGCTGTGCATCTCTGGGGTCTATTCCAGGTGTCCCTGTCAAGGAGCATGCGGACGTTCCATGTGGCGAGGTTCAGAGGAGTAATCATCGTTTTTTCTCTTTTCTGTTTTTTTTTAGACCGCAACTGTAGGGTCCCCGCCAGCCGCAGTATGCTGGATAGGTTGATGTGGAGCAGGCAATGTTTAGGGCACCTTTTCTAGCCCCTTCCTCATGCCATGGAGGTGAGCAGTGCTATCCTTAAAAGGGCTGCTCAGTCGCGCAGGGGGCTGCCTACCTCCACTGCTGCTCCGATTCATTCACGGTCAATGATATGGCCTGAGCCGCCTGTGTGCAGGTCTGCAGCTACAACTTCCAGTGTACCCACACCACTGTTGCTCTCGTTGCTTACCCATCGCCACAGGACTTGGTGATAAGGGATGATAGGGATAGGATGAAGGATGACTGATGACATGCACAATGACTTTGATGATTAAAGTGAGGAAGAGTTGCACATCATCGACCTCACCCTCTTGTCCGAGCCAACTGTATCCAATGGCACAACAAGGTCGAGATGGTTGGAGATGGAGATGGATGCCCTAGATGTTCTACATGCCTCATCTAGCTCTGTGCACTCCACAGTGCATTGTTGTAACCGCCTTTGTCTCCGTTGAACCATAAAGGTTTCTTTCGCAGAGTCCGCCAGCGTTCATTCTTTGTATTCGTAGGTAGGTAAGCCCCAACTCATGCTCATACCCTCCACTACTGTGAACTGCAGCAGGGTGTCACTCTCTTCCGCCTGCACAGCCTTTGGAAATTGCATCCTCATTCGCCTGTTCTGCCGTTGGAGCTTGGTTTGACAGATTTTCTTTTATCAAGGTTGACTCTCCTCTAGATCCATCATGTTTAGCCTGTGTGCTCACGCTGCCCAGTTACCATGGGTCACCTCTGGGAGGATGTGGTTGGAACCACGCATGATCGGTCTTGAAGTGAAAGAGGCTATGCCGAGCCAGGGGACTTACACCCCAAGGATGTCACACTGATGTTGGTACCTGTGCCAGGCAACAGCTACACACAGCACCACTAGCAGGCAGAGCAAAGCAGAACAGAGCAAGCAAGCTTGGACTACATGCAGCTTGTGGTGTTGCAGGGATGAAAAAATCCCAGGAAGTAAAAAACGATGGTGGTACGGGCAGTGGAGATATCTATAGGATTCTTCCCCCCTGTGCCCCCCCTGTGCCTTGTATTGTGGTGAGATATATATATATATAAATAGAAACAATTTAGTAGTGGGAGAAAACAAGTACAGGCTAACAATTCTTCTGTCATTGCACTAATGACTTGGCACAGATTTTAAAAAAACAAAAGGAGGGAGGGGGATTGGAGGGGGAAGAATCAAATGAGAACATAGAATTGGGGAAATATATATAAATGTTAAACCTTTCGCTAGCAGCATATGGGAACCATCATAATCCTTCCTGAAAACAGATCAACTTGCATTGCCTGCTCCTTGGCTTTTGTTCGCTGGATTGGACTTATCAGGGAGACACAACTGATTGTGCTTCCTTGGCATGAAATGGAGATACACCAGTCTTTATTATTCTGTGGTGTTCTCACCACCAAGGGTTCAGAAAAAGAATCCAACAGCACCCCCATAGCAGCCAGCGAAAGGTAGAAAAGTAAAACAAAAAGAAAGTGTGAAAAGCAAGTAAGTTGCTGAAAAACTAAAATCATTGCATAAATATATAAAATAGTATAATAGTAAAGGAACATTTTCGAGCCTATGCTTGAGGATCCATTCAAGGGTGCAAGAGAGGTCAAAAGATATCTAACTGTCCGAGTGGTCAGCTTTGCTGTTTGATAACCCAAGCATTGTCAACAGCTAAGGATTGTGTAGAACAGCCTTTACTAGGATCTCCAAAGAGATGCTACTCCCACAGATTGACCAAACAATTTAAGAAGCAAGAAAAGTGGTTGTGGTAATCAGAATGTTTTCAGTATGTCATACTCTGCTGCTGTCAAGGTGGTTTCAGAATGTCTGCCTGATGTAAGACAGACCTGTCCTCCATGCCATCAAAGTCTCCACATAATGATTGATAGCCTTGGGTGAAGGTGTTTAATCTACCATTACAACTAAGCCGCCTGCGCATAGTGGAAGTGTTTAAACTGCCTCCTTCCAGACTGGTCAGCAGTTTAGACCCTCTGCTGCTGGGCGTTCTGGGAAACGTTTCCTTCCCTTCGACTCCTTAAGCTCAAATCACAGGCCAGAAGAAAACTCAAGATGGTGGAGATGGCCCACTAGTCTCCACCGTCTCCAAGTGGGCCTCAGCCTGCCACCCGGTCAGCCAGTGGGACTGTAGATCCTATGAAAAAGGCAGTGGTGGTTGTTTCAGGTTCTTTTTCAGTATTGCATATTTCGGATGAGGATGTGGAGTTTATTGCTGTCATATCAGAATGGATAATTCCTGATACTTCTGATTCAAAATGGATTCATATTTTGAGGAGCTGCAGCTGCTATGTCAGCAGCTGAAGCCTGTGGTGACAACTCTCCAGGCTACACTGATTCACAAGTCAGTCATCTTTTACCCTGTCTGGCTTCAATGGTTTCTTGAAGCCAGCACCACCTGCTGCACATGGGAGGAACAGGAGTCTTCTTACTCATCCATATGTGTCTTTTATTCAGCCCCATTGACATAAATTCGTATGTTCAATCTTTGGCTGCCAGAATCATTTTGTATAGAGTGTTGATAATGTGTTCTTTACACTTATCACCATTTGTATTTGTCAGTTGACATATCACCATTTTGTATCTGTCGGTCAACAAGATCTGGTTGCATGATTGAGAAACTTCCACAACCTATTTTGTTGGTGGGTGATTTTAACGGGCACAGTCCCCTTTTGGGTAGCAAGAATACTTTATCCATAAGACTCTTTGAAGATGTCTTTTCAGAGGTGGATCTATGTTGTCTTAATGATGGGCCTCCAACATAACTCCATCCTTCCAAAGGTACATTTTCGTGCTTAGATTTGTCAATATGTATGTGATCCCTCACTGACCTTGGACTTTGAGTGCTGTCTCATGATGATTTTATTTTCATGGAAGTGACCTTTTTCTCTGTGTCCTGAAATGCAACACTAAAGAAAGCTGCAGTAAATCTGAACACCTCCTGAACGCCTCGGTTACTCAAAAGGTAATGGGGACCTTCTTGCAGGAACACCGAAGGAAAAAGTACAGAAACTTACCAAGAGAATCACAGGGAAAAGCACCAACCCATCCATTCAGCACCTAAAACTTGCAGACTCCAATGACTGACAAACAAGCTGTTCTGTTGGCCTCCACTAGTGAACAAAAAAGATTCTTCACAACTGCATCATCTTGTTTTTCTTGATAAACTAACAACTGAAAGAAAGATCTCCCTGTAGCTTTTCCTTAGACGATCCAGAAATCTACAATCTGACATTTTCAAGTAATGAACTGAAATAGGATCTGCAAACCTTAGCAGTTCTGGTCCTGGCCTTGCTGACATTGATGACCAACTTTTGAAACATCTCGCACAGAGCTGTCTCCAGACCCTTGTAAAAATCTACATTTAGACCACAGGGTTCTTTCCACCCTCATGGCAGAAGCACTTGTCATTCTTGTCCCTGAACCTAGAAAAGACTTTACCAGTCTGTTAGGTATGTAATGTTGCTTATAGCCCAGTCGACCGCAAAGGGCCGTACCAGGGTTGTCACCACATTAAAATCAACTCACAAGTCATTCATTCTCACAACTATTTAAAATACATCTTCTAAAAACACATCCGAAATTTTGTTAAGAATCTTTCCACTATGAGATCTCAGATCCCAATGAAAAATGTTGATCTCCTTCAAAAATTCAAAATCGCACCAGGTGGAACATCTCTGAACAAGGTTTTCATGGAATCTGCTGTAAAATGTTTGTGTCTCACATCACGCAAGTCCCAACACTCCAAAAGAATATGTTCATTGTGAGTGGAAGACACCACGGAGCTTCTTTTAAAGGGAGATCAATAGATGTCGACAGTCAGTGATCAGTTTTACTGTTGACTAGCCCAAGCAAATGCTGACAGCAGCTAAGAACTGAACGTAACAGCCTTGACTTGGGTCTCCTAAGAAATGCAGTCTCCCACTGATTGAGCAAGCAATAACATATTGAACAATGTGGGGGGAAACAATCTCCCTCTGATTGACCTAGCAATAACTTATTGAACAATAATTATTTTTTCACAAGTGCAGGCTAACAACGCCTGTGTCATTGTATTCATGACTTGGCAAAGATCAAAGATTTAAAAACGAACAAAAGGAGAAAAAGGGGGGGGGGGGGGGGGGGGGGGGGGGGGGGGGGGGGGGGGGGGGGGGGGGCTTAACAGCATAAGGGAACCATCATAACCCATTCTGAACGCAGAACCATTTATTCCGCCGGCTCCGTGGCCTTTAGTCTGCTGAACCGTCGGCGTAGTACACAGTGGAAACGAAACCGAAAGGGCACCTCCCCCTTCGCCCCTCTTTACAGGAGAGTCCAGACTAACTCTCCCCACCACCTACCCCCCCCCCCCCTCCCCTTGAATAGTCACTAAAGGAAATATTTTTTAAAAAGGACGCGTAAGGAGGCATAACAGGAAAGTTTTTTGTTGCTGCTGTTGTTGTTGTTTTTAAAATGCTCGTCGGCAAAATTGTTTGCGTCTTCCTAAACTGCGTTTTGCTGAGACGTGTTAAAGGAATTATAAGGGCTTAGGTGGCGCCATTTTGCTTGTCTGGATGAAAAATATGGGCATCGTGGTATGGTGTGGTATCACCCTCCCCTCCCGCTTTATAAGAATATAGAGCTGAAGACCCTCTATACCTCCCCCCTCCCTCCTCCTCAAACTTTGTACAAGTTTGACAAATGAAGCCCCCCCCCTTCCCCTCCCCCTCCCCCTCCCCCTCCCCCTCCCCTCCCCCTCTCCCTCTCCACTCCTCCCTCCCCCTTCACTTCACTCTCCCCCCCTTTCCTCCCACTCCTTACTGTATCCCCTGCCCTCCGCCTTGCTTCGAATTTGCAAGATGATAGTGGACCACCTCCCCAACTCCGGTCTCCGAGTTCTTCAAGAATTTGGAAAGCGAGAATCATCACCGTCCTTCCCACCCCCTCCCCCTTCCCAGCTTTAAGCAAAAAATAACGATGAGAATTATTCCCTCCCTTCCCCTTCTTATTTCCAGGGTTTGAGGAGAAGAGCCTTCGCTGCCCACCCCCCCCCCCCCCCCCCCCCCCTCTCTGCCCACCTTGTCCATGCAAAAGATAGGGCCTCCACCACCTTCCCGCCTACTGACAGTCAGTCAGTGTATGTGTGTGTGCAGTGGGAGGAGGAAGGGGGAGAGGGACTGGGTGAGGGGTGGGTGGTAGGGTGCTCTGGGATGTGAGAGGAGGAGGGAGAGACAGAGATGCAGTCAGCACATGCACACATAAACTCTGTCTGTCTGTCTGTCTGTCTGTCTCTCTGTCTCTGTCTCTGTCTCTCTCTCTCTCTCTCTCTCTCTCTCTCTCTCTCTCTCTCACACACACACACACACACACACATACATACACACACATACACACACACACACACACACACACACACACACACACACACACACACACACACACACACACACACACACACACACACTGATTAGACATAACCTGACTTAAATGAAGACTACTTTGTAAGTTTTTGATTATCTGTACAACAAAAAATCGTACATAAATTGTCAGTTTAAGAGACTATCTGTTATTATGAAACCATCTATAGAGCAACATGTTAAACAGAATTCAGCATCCCTCTTCCACCCATACACCCCACACCATTTCACCCTGTCCAACAGCTTACTGTTGTTTATACCACTCACCTCTGCTGGGTTGCTGGAGAGTCCACAAGATTATACAGTTTTCAAAGAAAAAGAGAAGTGTGTGTGTATGTCACTATGTGTGAGTGAGAACACTGTATGTGCCGAGGGGGGAGTGGGAGGTAAAGACAAGCGAATAAGAAAAGACTGGGAAGAGGGAACACACACGCACACGCACACGCACGCACGCACGCCACTCCTCTCTCCACGTTGCATAGACTTAGTGTGTTTGCTGTACATGCTGGATAAATATTAGCTCCTAAAATACCAAACTGTCTTAAAAAAAAGCAATAAAAAGAAATACAAAGAAATCAAGAAAGACTTGCATATTCTTTTTAATAAAACAAAACAAATTTATATATAAC